>CM038797.1:99883862-100006071 GCA_021764765.1 Vicia sativa | reverse complement strand
AGATTTGGCGCTTAGAAGGTGATCGACCCGAAGGAAACTATCTCTAATTGGGAGGGTCCATTGGTGCTAGGCGCACAATGGCGCTTACAATTTGGAGACGCCAAGGCATAGAGATACAGGACTTGGAATGTAGCTAGTCTCAAAATGTATTACAGTTAAACTATGTAAAATGAATAACGATGGTGTACTCTTTTCCCAGGCAAGGGCGAGGTTCTTAAGAGGCACCTTAAAATTAAAATTTAGCTTGTGAAAACCCGGGATAAGATGTAATTGATGGGAGACGCACCTCATTATGGTCAACCCGCTAAGGCTATGTTCCTACTTAGATAAACCTACTAGGGCTCATGCCAAATCAAGGTTTCAACCTTTCTAAGGCTCTGTTCACCTCGGTTCAACTTTGTCGGGGCTCTGTACCAAATCAAGGTTTCAACCTTTCTAAGGCTCTGTTCTACTCGGTTCGACTGTCCCGGGGGCTCTGTCATGAATCAAGGTTTGACCTCGCTAGGCTCTATTCCTAGGTTCGACTCACTGCGGAGATCATGTCAAATCAAGGTTTCAACCTCGCTAAGGCTTTATTCCTACTCGATTCAAACGCGGGGGCTCTGTACCAATCAAGGTTTCAACCTTGCTAAGGCTCTGTTCCTACTTGGTTCAACTTTGTCGGGGCTCTGTACCAAACATATAAGGCGAAGAACCTTAATTGGATTTAAACTAGCGTTTCACCTCAAGTCGACTCAAGCCATGGTTCAAGACACGTTGCTTGAACCTATATAGGCATAATGAGCATTGCCTCAAGTCGTCAAACCTTGGTTCAAGACACTTTGCTTGAACCTATAAAGCTAGACCCGGCGATATGCATACAACTCGTCTTAAAGCCTTGATTGAGATACTTGCTGAATCGATGTCGAGAACATAGTCTGGCGCTTCGCCACAACTCTGCAAAGCTTTGAATCATTTTTTGAAATCGATGGCAGTAAAACCTCGAAAAAGTACTGGGGCTAGTGCGCATCGTAATTTAAAATTTTCTCAAGTGAGCAGAGGATCGTGTCCTTTCTATTAAAGTCTTCATGGTTTAGAAAAAACCATTTGACTTGGGGGCTAATAATATCGCATATCTCTGTTCACAAAATTAAAGCATCGAGATAAATTCATACAAGCAAGCGTTAAGCGTTTTGAAAAAGTGAAATATGTAGTGCTAAAATAAAGCCAGAGGAAATTGTTGGAAAGTTTACAAGGTGCACCCGGGTGACTAACTAAGGATTAAAAGGGAAGAGTTAAGCATTGAGGTGAGAAAGCGTCCACGATAATTGGTTCTTCACTAGTGTGCGTCACTATCACCATCATCGACCTCCACTAGCTTCCATCCACAATAGATTTGAAAAAATCAACCTCAGGATGTCAAGATCGGGTATAAGCAGGAGACTTGAGCCTGCTCGGTCAAAAGCCATATCCCATTTAGCACATCCATCCGAGACTTATCCAAAGCTTCTTTCATCTCGGGCGAGTTTCTTTGAAGCTTGAAGTTTGTTAGGCGCTTTCGGCGAGGGTCTTCACCATGGCAGTTCTTCCTCAAGGCTTTGATCTTTTCATCATATTCTAGAGCTTTAGTCTTGAAGTGGGAGTTAGCCTCATTAAGATATTTTTGTTTTCAACGGGTCTTGACTTCTGCTCCATTTGAATTTTTCTTATGCGCATCATCGCGAGACTCGAAGAGACCCGAGTCGAACAATACATCTCATCAAATATGAGCTTAGATGTCGTGTGATCTTTTGAGGACCTAAGCTCTTTAGTTTGTTCACATCCTCTAAGGCATTGATATGGTTATATAAAATTTAATGCCATAAGTCGTAGAACGAATTTGTTCTTGGATGAAGGATGATTTAAGCTATTCTTTGGTTTCTTCCAGTGATGAAACTCTTCAATCTGCATTTGCCTCATTCTCTATCACGGTCTTCAATTTATTTGGGGCTTTTCCACCAGGTGGTTCGACATCGGAAGGCGTTTGACAAAGTGGTTGATACCACTACGGTTTCTAACTACGTTAAGCTTTGAGAGCTTGTGCTCTTTTTCTTCTTTGGTGCTCGGATCTCAAGGCCGGCTAGATTGGATTTAGCCTCGGAAGGACCACCACCACTATCCGAGCATCACGAGCCATGCCATCAGCTTTGTTCTTTCATGGACATATCGGTCATCTTATCACGCATGCAAGCAAGTAAAGAAAGAAGTTAGTTAAGTGAAGTAAATCTAGTGTGAAGGCATAGCGTAAAGAGACTTACCAAAGGCGGGGATTTTATTTTGGGATAGTGTTAACAAATCCCTAACTACGATTAATGAAGAATCTAAAATCCCAAGAGATAGGTTTCGGGTTCTCGATCGTCATAGTCAAAGTCGGAGATGGGTAGTGGGTTACTTGTCCGTTACAAAGGAATTTTGTGATGCCGTCGGTAGCCATAGATAATATGTGAGCCGGGGACCCATCTAACCCATAATAAAAGTTCCTTGTAGCCTTTAAAGTTTGATGTATAGGCTTGAAGGAAGCTTCTCTTTGGGATACCGATGGCAACCGACTCCGGGTCAGCTCTTTATTTCAAAAAAGAATACTCCTATAGTGGGGTTAATGTCGAGAGCTCTGCAAATCAGTTCAAAATTTCTTATAAATCCCCAACTATTTGGCGAAGTTGAGAAGGGCTACATTCGTTGTTCTTAGGATATTGGTTTCAAAATCGGTGAAGGAAATTGAATATTTAACTCTTCTCGACTCCGGCATAGTAAAACCACTCGAGGTTTTACTCCTTGGGAATGGGACATCTGAGGCGTTTTCCCGGTCTCACGAGGTTCGAATTACATCACTTTCATTCCCATAGAAACATTCTAGAGACGAAGATTTACAATTTCAGTCTCTAATCATGCTCTGTTTGAAGCCTAGGCTTCTCCTTTGAAATAGGTTGTTGGTTTCCATTAGAAGCTCCACAGAACTGAAGAATGAAGGTCGAAATCACTATCGAGAGGTTAAAACTTGAATCAATCTTGTTCATAACCTCTCTAGTTCCTCTACAAAGCATCTTTCATCTCTTGCATGCATTCCTCCACAAGATTCTACAATCATCACTACTTAGGTGTTTCCCTGTCCTAGTTCATCACACTCTCAATGATCACCATCCATGGGTAAAATAAAGCGAAGGAAAGGAGAATAGAAAGTGAATACTGAATGTATGATTAAGGGCTTGGAGGTTTGAATTGAAGTACAATGACGAGGTTTGTGAGAAGGCGAATAAGGAATTAGGGTTTGAAAAAGGAAGGAAGTATTATAAAGGGTGAGAAGGAGGAGGACGTGTGGAGTAAAAGCCCACTAGGCGGTAATCATTGTGCCTATATAGGTATTTGTTTAGTAGAATTGGAGTGTGGTACACGCCTCTGAGATCGTCTTAAGCGGCGTATATTATGATTTTTGTTTTTATCGACCATAAGACTTCAAGGCATAAAGTCATATGCTCGGGGGCTTATGATCGTACATAAAATCTCGGTGAGCTATAAAGTCGGAAGGAGACGGGGAGGCAGGAATGGTTCCCGAATGGAAGTATGGGCGGGAACCGAGAATGGTGCGGATGGAGGTATGGAGGTTGAGATATGGACCCAGGGTATACATCCGGTCCATATGAGCTAAGATCATTTCGGCTAATAAAGCGATCGTTACGGACGTGTTGGAGTAACTTCGCATTGATCTTGGCTGCGTTACACTATGAAGCCATCATTGCTAGAAGCAGTTGATTCATGCATCTAATTTAGTTAAGGCTGAAAAGGCGTTATTGGCGCTAAAGGGATGGAAATCACTTGATTATGGTATATATAGGGCTCACGCCAGTGGATAAGCAAGACAATCATCAGCTTTGAGTTCAAGATATCTAACTTGAGCCTCCAATCCTAAATACACACACACACACACACACACACACACTATATATATATATATATATATATATATATATATATATATATATATATATATATATATATATATATATATATATATATATATATATTTTTCACAGAACAAGTATAAATGATGATGATGAAATGAAATAATATAAGTGATGAGATGGAATGAAACCCATATCGAGTTCACTCGATCCATTTAACTATTCTAATCAATAGAATATCATTTCATCCCATCCCAAAACTCTTTATTCTATCAATCAAAACTTAGCTTAGGTTAAACTCAAATGGGGATAGGATAATAGGGTATATAATCAAACATTAATTGCTTAATAGCTTAACGACAAACCTCTAAAAGTACATGAGGGTTCAACACAAGCAGGCACGAGGGATCACAATCATGTGTAGAAATGAGATCAAAAGATTAACACGGATAATCAATATCGAAAACACAATATGCAACTCAACACAATCATAAACATGTTTTAAAAATAAGTACTTAATGAACAGAATTTAAACACAATTCAAATAACTGATCATTCGAAACCGATAACAAATAACCCACATCAATAATTATCCTTATTCCACATTATTTCAACAATGTAACCAACTCAATAACACCATCATCTTTTACTTAATTATCAAAGTAGTCTAGAAAATTGACTAAATGAAAGCGATAATAAAAGTCTTCGATTAGAATTATCAAGAAAGTGATGTTGTGCTTGTAATGAACAACAAGCTGCTATTATGATGGGCTTCAATATGACAGCGTCGAGAGCTGGAGCGGAAAGAAATTGTCATAGAGATTGATGGGGTTGTGAGTTATGAAGCCAATGTTGGGAATCAAGTTAAATGAAGTGATTGATGGCAGGTGAGGTTGTTGTTGCGGAGGTGAGAAAGATCGAGAACGGAGGTAGCAGGAGGAGATTTGGGTTTTGAGATAAGGTTGGGTTTGAAGGGTTGTGAATGGTTCGGTGAGGTGAAGGGATCTCGGTGGCGTTAACAAAGGTGAAATAATGGTTATTCTGAGAGAATTTGAACAAGGTTGAAAGGTTGAAGGAGGTATGATGATGAGTGTGAAGGCGGGCGAAGATGGAGAGTGACAAAAGGTGAAAAGTTTACGACAATGGTTGTTATAAAGGCGGAGGCAGCATGAATGGTTATGGCGGGGAGAAAAGCAGAAGATTGAGAAAGGTTGAAAGGTTGTATCGGAGCGATGATGAAGAAGATTGAGGAAAGGGTGATGAGCGAAGGTGCGTGAGGATGGTTTCTTGGAGAAAAAGGGTTTAGAAGGTTCTAAAATTAGAAAAGAAAGAAATGAAAATAGGTTTGTTTATTTTAAAAAAAATAAAGGCCTTAATGAGCTTTTTCAAAAGTCTTTGTCTAAGGTGGACTCTTGGCGTTGTCTAAAGAGGAGTCATCTAAGCTTTTAAAATAATCTTAGGCAGCTTTTGAAAGAGAGCTTTCTAAGGGGTCCTTACAGTAGCTTTTCAAAGCGTTGTGTAAATATTAACTTAAGTGGCGCTTTTTAAAAGCTATCTAAAGGTAACCTTTAAGCGTGGTTTCTTTGAAATTTCTACAAACTTTTCGTGTTTTTTAAACTTTTAGGCATCGCTTTTGTGGCAGCTTCCTAAGTGTCTTGTCTATTTATCTTTTTGTAGTGGTGAAGATGTTATCACTACGGTGCGTCACCATAATGAAGCATTGTAATGTATTGATCTACAAGCGCAACAAGCACAACCGAGTTATCGAACAAGAAGAGCCCATGAATCCTCAACCAATCATTGTAGATAATTGAGACACTCCGGTCTGATGCTTTTCAAACAACCATCCATGTTACCACTTGGAGACACGAGAGACCCAAGAACACATAATCAACATAAACACCCATATGACCATTATCGGGGTAACTAACTCATTGAAGTGAAATTTGATGAATCACGACATTCTGAGATCCTTTACGGTTTTATATGAGCTTTTGAGGTCCACGGTGTCAAGTTACCAATAAATGAAATATGATCCATAATTTCTCTTGATAGCGAAAAAGGTTTCCAAGGCGAGCCTCTTTAATGTTAGCGAGAATCCCGAATCCTTGATTATTTGGAAAGGCTTAATGAAGATACTATTAAATTCGCAATTCAAACGAGAAGATATTTTCCACATCTTTCTAAAATGACCTCCAGTCGAGCATTTCAACTAGTCTTTGGTCTAGAAAATGGTACCCTCTGAGAAGATAATGTAACAGGAGAGAATGCTAAACTAAAGAGAAGAAATCAATGTTGGAAATGAACTAGAGATGCAATAGAGCAAGGTGGCGGAAAATGAAAAGCGTTTGGCTAGCGAAAAACCATAACACAATATAAGATTAAGGAAATCTACATTCAATCTCACCAATAGGCTACTAAAACTTTTGATCCCACTAAAAAGAAATAACATATCCTACATAATGTCTACCACACCAAGTGTATCCTTACCTCAGGAGATTTAATGGGGGAGTAAGATAAATGGTGCAATTATCATAGGATATGAGGTCACGATACAAATGATTACCATAATTTTCTTGGTAACATTTTCTTGCCACTTTTGATTGCCCACAACATACATGCATGCATACTTTCATTGAATCAACATTCCAATGATGATATTATATGAGAAATGACTTTTACCATAAGGTATCATACTTTAATGATCTTGGAACTCCATCCCTTAGAACATCATCAAGATCGTGACATATCCTACACTTGCTCTCGTTGAAAACCTACCGGTAAACCTCTTAGACACTATAGGAACTCATGATACATCTTTATAATTTCAAACATCCTAGTATTAGACATCAAGTGAGATTCCAAGGTTCACGGGACTCTTTTGACATACTAATTTTGCATTTGTGGCTAATCACCCTGGTTATTTTAGTATGACTCTCTCGTCTTTGGGAGAAACTAATCACTAACGATACAATTGTTATTTCCACGGGTGGAATGTTGGAGATATGCATTACTTGACATATATATATTTCTTGATGAACTCACTCTCTTACTCCTACAATCATATTCAAAGTATGATTTTGTATTTTCTGGTCATATCTTTCTTCACGACTCCAACCCATATGGGTAGGGTATTCCCGGAGTTTTTCCTTGCATGTGGTGCTCTATTTTGAAATTATGGGAGTTTCCCATACATATATTTATCTGTGACCTTCTTGGATTAAATTTTCAATTTTAGACCATTAGAAGACATGTTCACACCTATGGATGAGTTAAAATGATACATATAAGTCATTAGAATTATAATACTACTTAGATATGGAGTTCATTTACTAAGGAATAATAGAATGACATTAGTTGCTCGAAAAGAATGTAGACTATTCTCATGACATAATCAAATATATGGGAATATAGCGTTGACATATTATGCCACCATCTACTTAATAAAGCTCGGGTTTAAACTAGTTACCTAGAGGAATAGTAAAAGTGAGAAGACAAGAAAGTAGTTAATGATAAGGAGGTAAATAAATTGAAATATGATGGATTTATACAAGAATTTAGGTGCCAAACTTGGTTGGATAACATAGTAATAGTGAAGAAAACATCGGAAAATCACGGTGTTTATAGACTTCTGAGACCTTAATCAAGCATGTCTAACATACATAGTCGGGCATTGACAAAATGATTGATGAAGCCTCAAATTTATGAGTTTCGAGCTTCATGACACAATACTAAGTTATAATTAATTAAGGATGAACCGGATGATACATCAAAAACAAAGTTCATGACCAACAATAACTTCTATTATGAGGTCACGTCATTCAACTTTGAAGAATGCAAAATGACCTATATGAGGTCGATGGACATCGTTTTCTCTTAGAAAATTAAGAGAAATCTTTCGGTTAATATTGAGGACATGATGGTCAGACCCGAATAAAGGAAAACATGGTGATTACCTAAGATGGTACATGTTTGAAAGTTTTAGGGTTCATGCTAACTAGGAGAGATAAGGTGAATCGATAAATATGAGGCGATTATCAATATAAGAGTCCTACTTCCATAAAGAGGTTTAAAAATTGGCAGGATTGTTGCATTATTCTAGTTTATATAATGTCAGAGCAATAATTTTATTCCTTTCTTTGCAAAAGTAAGAAAGTCGAGAAAGTTTTAGTGGATAAAGGAATGCTATTAAGCATTTTGAAGCTAAAGAATTTCTTGATAGTTCATAATAGTTGGTGCCTCGTACTACTCCCATTAAGAGCCTCATTTAAAAATGTTTCTACATTCTTTCCGTTTAGACGTTCATGTGATGCGCAATAAATGAGCGCATTTAAGCTATCATAACACATACAATTAATCAGCGACAATCATTACATTATATGCCAAATTTGAGTTTCTAATCGACTAAATTGGGTATGGACCGAGGACACTTAAAGTTGGTACTGGCGGGTCACTACCGACTTAACTAAATGGAGTTAGTACCGGGTAAGATCTCTCTGGATTTCCTAATCTATATGGCCGTTTATACCGTTTCTCTTATACTTGGTAATTTTATAACCCGACTAAAATAACTCTTTTAGGATATATAAACATGCATAAAATCTAACCGAGTTATAAAGGCAGAAAGGATGATGCGGTGAGCCGGAGTACATAACTCGGGCGAATAGGCATAAAGAGACACAATACTAGTCGGATACGGTCCTCGGCCGAGATAGTAGTAAGGAGCGGAGTGTCGGCCAGTATGGTCCTCGGCCGGTAGCGATGAAAGGCGGAATGTCATCCAGTATGGTCCTCGCCAAAATAGTCATATGAGGATGGAGTATGGCGAGTACATACCTCGGTGAAGGCATCACGATCAAGTCGACATCTTTATTCGATTAGCCTAGAACTTTAAAGGGGCGTAGCGCCACCTTAAAAGCAATGGCGCACATTACAAAGGAAGTAAAGATGGAGATGGCATGCGTTACTTGTCTTAAAAGCATCAGTTACGTGAATGTAAAACCATGTCTAGTATACTTTGGCGGGATTCATGGATACATATAAATAGGGCCCCCCAGTGAGATAAGCAAGACATTCGATAGCTTGAGTTCAAGATATATTTCTTGAGCCTCAATCCTAAACATACTATATAGTTTTCTAGCAAGAACATTGGCGCCGTGGAGCCTCGATGAAATTATCGAGCCACCACATAGTATCTAAAGAAACAATGTGAACAAAACCTGACCCATGGACTTGGCACGATTGTTAGCCATGATTGACGATTTGCGTCGGCATAATGACACCACTTCAAGATAGTGCTCAATCTCTTGATGAGGCATGGACGGCCCGAGGCAGAGGCAGAAATATTGGGCCGTAACCTCTATCCCAAGTTATCAGGATGATCTTGTTCTAAATAATTTTAAGCCTCCGTTACGGTATGGGGAAAAGCGACCCTCGGGCATATTATAGATCAATAGTACCATGGCGTTAATAGGAGCGTCAGATTCCTTAAAGTGCAAACTAATGGTCGGTAATTTTAGGGATCTGCTACGATGGTACATGGGCTTGCCACGACTCTTGGTGGCAAGCTACCAATTTACTAGAAAGATAATTCGTGAGTTCTCTCAACGCCGGAAGAGTAGCTAACACTTTGTTGTTTAGTGTCGGCATTTGTGAGTTCTTTGCATAACTACATAGCTAGATTTAATGAGAAATTATAAAGGTTTCCACCTAATCGGAGATCTTTGTAGCATTTCAACACGGACTCAAAGTCGGACAATTCAGAATCATTGGCTCGGAAGTCGGCTAGGGTATGGGCGAAATTATCACACGAGTGGAGTGTTATGTGAAATATGAGAGAGCAACATGGAGAAAAGGACACGTGATACTAGGGAGAAAGGAAAGGGAGAGATGATAACTCGAATCGAGAACCCGATCCGGGATCGGTCAGCGTCCGAAACGAACGGGATGGCGACCTCGGCCATGATCACGTCAAGCCCTAAGGTCGGATGAAACCTTCGCCATTGAGCGGCGAAGGAAGACATCTTGAAGGCGTGACCATTTAAATCTATTTCTAAGCCATGGAAACTGAATCGATAAATGCTTCCATGAGAGAGAATCTGGAGGCTTGGTGTGCTTACCATCACATCAGGGCACACAGCACTTGTGTTCGATTCGCATGAGATAGAAAACCGATCTAGAAGGGCAAGTTGTTGTCCTCTATGAAAGACAACCGGGAAGGACGACAAGCGTAGTCCACCACTAAAGCGGGAGGAAGCTTAGGGTTCTCCATCAAAAGAGGTAAGGTAGGCGAGGAGGTGTGTGCGAGATTAACGGCATCGCTTAACACCATATCGGTGGATTCGCTGGAGGTGGATCCACTAGCTCGGCTTCGGAAGAGGTATGCAGGGGAGTAATGCCGTGGCTCGGGTTGGGCAAGCCGGTAGGGATCCAGGGTAGTAGCTTTTCACAGGAGGACTCGAAGGCATCTGTCTCAAAGCGACCCCATGGTTATAAAGGTGCAGATAAGAAATTTAGGTGTGAAGTGAGTACTGGTAGATCTAGGAAGTTCAGCTGACGTTATGTATTGGGAAGCTTTTAAGGGATGGATTTTGACCCAAGGAATTGTTACGTTCGGTGGAACTTTGGTGGGTTTTCCGTGAGCAAGTGCAAGTGTTGGGCCATCTCCATTGTTGACCACTTTTGGGATAAGCGAAAAATGCCAAGGAGGTCCGCGTCCGGTGCTTGTGGTTAACGCCTCTCACCATACAATATCATCATCGGCCGACCATCCTTCAATGCTCACGGAGGCGGTTTTGTCAACATTGTACCTCATCATGAAATGCGCATTAGGTGAGGACACGTTGGTATTGTCTGGGAGATCGAGGATTGGCGGAAATGTTATAAAGATAGCATGAAGATCAAAAGCGGTTCTGTCGAAAAAGACCATAAATTTAACGTGGTAGATATCAATCCTAGAGGATCCAAGAAAGACAACAACTCCCGAGAGGAGGCGAAGGAGGTACAATCGGTTCTCATCTCGAAAGTCACTCACTTTGGAACACGATTATTCATTGAAGAAGAGGTCGGGATAATCAAAATTTTGAGGCAAAATTTGGACCTCTTTGCTTGGAAACCTTCTGACATGCCGGGGATTGACCCAGATGTTATGTGCCACCATCTGGCCCTTGACCCAGATGTCAGGCCGATATCTCAACGGAAGCGGAAAAGTGGCGAAGAAAAGGGGAAGACAATTACAGAGGAGGTTGAGAAGCTGATTAAAGTCGAGTTTATTGGGAAGCCGGTATCCAACAGGTTGTCAAATGTAGTCATGGTCAAGAAGAAGGCGGAAGTGGAAACTTTGCGTGACTTCTGAATCTTAACAAAGCATGCCCAAAGGATCCTTATTAGCTACCTGCATTGATCGGCTAATTAGCGGGGCTTGAGTTCGACTCTGAGTTTTTAGATGCATATTAGGTATAATCAAATTAGAATGAACCCAGCAGACGCTTCAAAAACAACCTTCATGACATATCGGAAGAACTATTACTACAGGGTAATGCCCTTTGGTTTAAATAATGTCGACGCGACTTATTAGAGGATCATGGACATGGCTTTCACCCCATAAATTGGACGAAATATTGAAGTGTACGTAGATGACATGGTGGTCAAGGCGTGGTGACTAAGTATGTAATTGATATAGAGGAAAATTTTATAGCAATTCGGAAGTATGACATGCGCCTGACTCCGGATAAATGTACTTTTGGGGTATACGCCGACAAGTTCTTGGGATTCATGTTGACACGCCGGGGAATAGAGGCCAACCCGGACAAATGCTAGAGGGTGATTTACATGAGTCGATTACCATCCGTGAAGTTCAACAACTAAGCGGCGGTTGGCGTGTTATCTGTTTTGTCTTGTGTAAGTGACAAATCAATGCATTTCTTTGCTTCTCGAAAGAGGAAGATTTTGAATGGTGATGCATGTGAGCAAGCGTTCCGGAGGTAAAATGATTCCTATCAACTCCTCTAGTTCTCACCAGACCAAAGGAGAATTCTCGGTTGGTATTATATCTAGCCGTGTCCGATTATGCTATCGGTTTGTGTTTGTTCAAGAAGGATTGGTTAGAGCGACTAGTTTACTTTGTCGATAAAGTGTTAAAGGTGCGAGTTAAGGTACCAAAATTGAGCGTTTGGCCTGGATTTGGTGACAACGACTCGGAAGCTAAGGCACTACTTGGACATCCTATCTTGGTAAACGAACTTTCCACGAAATAGATATTTAAAAGCCACGTCGGCGGAAGAATGGTGTCTTAGGCGGTGGAGTTGTAAAGTATGACATCGACTTTACCTCACGTCATTATAGTCTCGAGTCTGGAAGATTTTATGGTGGAATTTAGCTCCCACAGGAATGATTCGTGACAAGATGGATTCTTTCCGTTGATGGATCGTCGAACTTGAAAGGTAGTGGAGCCGATATAGTCTTGGAGGGAGACATAGTGCTTGAATATTAGTTGCGTTTCGGTTTTCAAACAAGTAACAACCAAGCCGTATGAAGCTCGATGGTGCGAAGTTGGCTTTGGAGGCGGGGTAACTCCTTGTCTGAACACACTCTCAATTGGTGGTCGGGCGGTAGAAGGAAGTTTTCAAGCGAAGACCTCATATTGATAAAGTATGTCAGTGAGCGTTACTATTGTGTAAGTTTGAAGGTTTTGAGATTTGCCATATCCTAGAGAAGAAAATGCTAGAGCCGACCTCTAGATCGTCGGCTAGCAAGGGGGGAATGAATAAATTGGTGATTTAGGAGACTTTAACATTGCGAGTATTGAAAGGGAAGAAGTGCTTGCGGTTGGGGAAGAAACCGGTTGGATGACTCTCATCATCAAGTAAATTCAACGGGTGTTTTACCTAGTGACAAGGAAGAAGCTCGGTGGGTAAAGAAGATCTCGGCGAGGTTCGTAATCGCTAACAAACTTTATAGGCTAGGAGAGATATCCCTATGATCTGTGTGTCAGGAGGATGTTACTCTAGTAATAAAGAGGTTCATGAAGGCATTTGTGGAAATCACGTTGGTGGTCGGTCCACATCGATAAGATATTGCTGTGGATATTTTGGCCTACCATGTCGAAGGATTGTACTCACTTTGTTACTCATTGTGTAAAATGCCAAATATTTGCACCTAACATCCACACACCGAGATTCTTCAACTGCGTAGTGGTTCGGTGGCCTTTCCATTAGTTAGGGTGACATTCTCGGACCATTTCTGTGGCTGGGATAGTTAAAGTTTCTCATTGTGGCCGTTGACTATTTCACAAAGTGGATGGAAGCAGTTTCCGGATAATAGCGGAAAGAGTCGTCATTTCTTGGAGAAATATAATATGTTGCTTCGGGCTCCCACGAATCATCGTATCCGACAATGGGACACAGTTCGCAAGTGCTTATGTTGTTGATTTTTGCAGGCACCTCAAAGTTAACTTTAGTTTGTAAAGATCAAAGTAAGATGTAACTTATGGGTGCACTGCACCTCGGCTAGGGCCTATTAAGGTACTAGTCTCGGGAGCATCCTCCGACCATACCGCCTCATGGCACGAGCTTTGCACTTGGTGTATTCCCAAACTCGCTCAAATCCTTGGTTTAAGATATTTTGCTTGGACCTACTCAGGAATAGCCCCGGGGTTTCGCCACAACTCGGCTCAAAGCCTTGGTTCAAGATATTTTGCTCGAACCTACTTAGGTATAACCCGACGTTTAGCCATAACTCGACAAAGCCTTGGTTCAAGATATTTTGCTTAAACCTACTTAGGTATAACCACAGCGTTTACACCAACTCATTCAAAGCCTTGGTTCAAGATATTTTGCTTGAACCTACTTAGATAACGACATTTCGCCTGACTCGGTTGATGCCTTGGTTCAAGATACTTCGCTTGAACATGCTCAACTTAGCTTCAACATTTCGCCAACTCGGATAAAAGCCTTGAGTCATTTTAATAGGCTTGTTAAGTCTGATTGGCAAAACCTTGAAAAGGACTCGGGGTTGGCACACAAAGAATGAGCATTCTCATACAATCTAAGCTTTGTGACTGTGGCAGGTAAAGTCTAGATGTTGTAATAAATAAATAAAGCGAAAGCAGAGGATTGTGCCTTTCATATAAAGTCTTCATGGCTTAAAGTAAACCATTTGACTTGAAATGCTATATCACACATCTTTGTTCACCGATCGATTCATACAAGCGGGCTAATTAAGCATATGAATTAAAGTCAAAGTATGAAATGCAAAATCGATCTTGAATTTAAAAATCCCAAAAGAGAAATTGTTTGTGAGGTTTACAAAATGCACCCACCAAAAAGGGTGAGTGACTTGGAACAGAATTGAAAGAGAATAAAAACAGATAAAACTAAGTGGATTTGGGGGTGAGGTATCCGCGATATGTGGTCCTTCATCTTCTCCATCGTTATCATCGACTTCCACTAATTTCTAGTCACTATGACCTTGAAGAAGTCAACTTGGAGAGGTCCACTCGAGATACAGGCCACGATCTTTGCCGGTCAAGGCTACGTCTCGCGTTAAAGCGTCCATCAAGATTTGTCCAAGCCTCTTTGAGTTAGAGAAGGACTTTTGAAGTTTGTAGGTCGGTGATAGCTCGACGGTGAAGGTCTTCGCCAAGGAAAACTCTTTTTCCAAAGTACTCACCTTCTCGCCAAAGTCTTTTTCCAAAGCCTTTGCTTTTTCATCACTTACCTGTCATGTGTTTTGGACTTAAGAAAGGAGTTTGCTTTAGTAAGAGACTTTTCAGTCTCAATTAGCCTTTCGATCTCCTTTTCTAGCTCGGAGTGCTTCTTGTTGGCAACGTCCCCGGACTCAAATAGTCCCTGGGCCAGAACAACACATCTCATCAAATATGAGCTTAGGTGCTATATGATCTTCTGAGGCCCAAGGCTCTTCACCTTGTTCACGTCCTCGGTAGCGTTGAGGTGTTCGTATAAGAACTTTATGCCGTCAAAATCAGCAAACCAGAACTTGTTCTCGGTTGAATGACGAGTTAAACTGTCATTAGTCATCACAATTTTAAATTTCTTTGAAGCATTCTCGTCAGTCGGTTCAGCCTCTAGGGGCTTTTGTTGGGAGATGTCGTGATGACCACTGTTTCCAGTGCGCTCGACTTTGAGCCCGTGGTATTTTTCGTTTTTGGCATGCGAACTTACAACTCGGCTAGGTATGATTTGGCCTCGGAGGTCCACCGCCAAGGCGATCGAGTTGCCACCATCAATTTTTTGTTCTTTCCTTGGCGATCATCTTATGCATAAGGAAAAGCATAAAAAAGGAGTCAGAGAAAAATAAAGAGGTAGCGTGTTAGCATTAAAAACCCACTAACGATAATCATTATACCTATGACAAGGTAGGTGACTATTCAGTGAAACTAGGGGATGTAACACACGCGCTCACAGGTCGTCAAAAGAGACGTACATCTTGACTAAAATTTATGCACCTTATCGACCATAAAACTTCAAGATATGAAGTCATGTGCTCGAGGGGCTTATGAACATGCATAAAATCCTAACCGAGTTATAAAGGCGAAAATGATATTGCTAGAGTATGAGCAGTACCAACTCGGACGAATAGGCGTAAAGAGGCAGAATACTAGCAGTGCGGTCCTCGGCCAAATAGTAGTAAGGAAGCGGAGTGTCGACCAAGTATGGTTCTCGGCGGTAGCGATGAAAGGTGGAGTGTTAGCGGTATGGTCCTCGGCCAAAATAGTCATATGAGGACGGAGTATGGCCCAAGTACATACCTCGGTTGAAGGCATCACGATCAAGCCGACAGATTACGATCGACTGGAACTTTAAAGTTTGCCACCTTAAAAGTTTGTGCGCCGTTACAAAGTAAAAGATGGAGGCAGTGCGTTACTTGTCTTAAAAGCATCACGGTTACGTGAATGTAAAAGGCCATGGTTGTATACTTTGGCGGCAAGATTCATGGATACATATAAATAGGGCTCCCACCAGCGGGATAAGCAAGACATTCGATAGCTTGGAGTTCAAGATACATTGCTTGAGCCTCAAAATCCTAAACATACTCTCTCTCTCTCACACACACACACACACACACACACATATATATATAGGAAGAATCAAATTACACCCGAAGTGTTACACCATGAGTTACACTCGCTCAAAAATGTCACTTCGGATTAATATTTTTTAAAATCAACCGTTGGATTGAAATATATTATCATATAGATCATACCTATAAAGTTTGAGAGTAATCTATAATGATTTACTATCGATCAAGATATCCAAAGATTAACACCAAAATGGACTTTCATATAACGTTAATTTTGATGTAGTTCAATGACATAGTAAATCATTTTAGATTAATCTCAAATTTTATAAGTATGATCTATATTATAGTATGTTTAATCCAGCGATTGATTAAAAAATAATTAGTGATTTTGAGCAGTGTAACTCTTCAGATAATTTGATCATTTCATATTTTATATATATATATATATATATATATATATATATATATATATATATATATATATATATATATATATATATATATATATATATATTATTTAATATAATATTATTTAACTTTTTTAGTTTAAAACCACATTTTATATTTGTAATAAAAATAAATACGTGAAAATATTATAAATGTACTTTAATAAAATAAAATATGTTATTCCTTTTACACTATTTTAAATCAGGATAAATCAATTGATCCAATAGATTATTTGAGATAAGAATAAAAATCATGCTCAAATTTTAATAATAATGTTTAAGAAATTTGTATTGAATTTTACTTTAAGTCAAGTCAAACACATTTCAATGTAGTAAATCCACAAAAATTTATGTAAATTTATTAATTTCATTCTTTTAATTAAAAACGATACCCATTTGTACAGTAGATTGAGTACAGAAATACTTTAATGTCTCATTTATTAAAAGAAAAAGCAGTACAATTTCCCCTGCCCCAACCCAATCCCAAATACCCATGGTCTTCGTACTCCACAAGAAATCCCCATCTCTCATTTCACTTTCATCACTACCTGCCAAAATCACCCAATAACAATTAACCATTTTTAATTATAAAATCTTCCCAAATTCTCTATTGCCACAACCACTCACCACATTGGAGAGCTTTTCTATAACCAAGTAATACACAACTCGAGGGGCATCTACCCGATATTCCACGTAATTTCAAGGGCAAAAATGTAAATCCATACCCAACGAAAACCCAATGCGTATATCGCACGATTGTAATCTTCAACACGCGTCAATAAACTAAATGCTCTGTGATTGCCTTTTGGAAACCAAAATCATAAACGCCATGTAGGATCCTACGTAGCATTTATAGTCCACGTCACCATCTCTTCATCTTCACTATAAATACCAATCCTTTCTCTATTCTTTATACCTAATCCAAAACGCTTAAAGAAAATGAAAAACGAATATTAAATCAAACCCAAAACAGAACCACAGAACTCACCGTCGCCGGAGAAATGAACATTCCGGCAAACATATCTCCTTCTTCCATGATTACTTCGCATTTCTCCGATCATCGCCGCCATGTGTTTCATGAAGAGTCTTGTTGAGAAATTTTCTAATCTGAAAATGGATAACAAAATATAGAGTAGAGTTTGTAGCTTTCACGAAGATTTTCAATTTTTTTACAGTTTTTTTGCAATTTTTGTTGTTGTAAATTCATGCCTCCGATGAAGATCCAACCGATCGACATCGATTCCGAGCTGAATCAAATAACGGCGGTGGTTCGCAACGACGCCGTTAAGCCTGTGTTGAAATCGCGTCTGAAAAAGTTCTTCGTCTTCGACCGGCAATTCACAAACGCGACAAAGACTTCCTCTAAACCTCTAGCCGGCGAAGCTCCACTCGATAGGTTCGGTGAACATTTCGAACCGAGCTCGGTTTGCTTAGCTAAAATGGTTCAGAGTTTCATTGAAGAGTAACGATAAGCAAACGCCCGTGTCTAAAATTGCTCGCAACAGCTGTAATTGCTTTAACGGTAACAGTAACGATAGCTCCGATGAAGAACTTGATTTCTTCGGTGAATCTATCATTTCTGGTTCAATCAATGACGCCGGTGACGCTCTCAAGGTTACTTCAAGAACTCTAGTTTAGTTAACTTTATAGATTTACTTTATCTTTAATTTTTTTCTGACATTTTTCTCATTTTCGTTTTTTTTGTTGTTGCAGAGTTTGATTCCATGTGCGAGTGTTGTGGAGAAATCTCTTGGCTGATACATCAAAAATAGTTGACAGAAACAGCAAAGTTTTCAAGCGAAAAAACGATTTGAGAAAGATCGTTGCAGAAAATCTTTCTTCTCTAGGTTATGATTCTTCCATATGCCATTCTAAATGGGACAAAACTCTCTCTCACCCTGCCGGTACAATTTTGCCTAAATTTTTAATTATGAAACTGAAAATTATTTGTAATTGTGTACGGAAAATTGAATGTAGTGGTTTTGATTTAGGTGAATATGAATACATTGATGTGATTGTGGAAGGAGAGAGGTTGATTATTGACATTGATTTTCGATCGGAGTTCGAGATTGCTAGATCCACGGGAACATTCAAGGCGATTCTGCAGTTTCTTCCTTACATTTTCGTCGGGAAACCGGATCGTCTCCGTCAGATCGTTGCCGCTGTATCGGAAGCGGCTAAGCAGAGTTTGAAGAGGAAAGGGATGCACGTTCCGCCGTGGAGGAAGGCAGAGTATATGCTTGCTAAGTGGCTCTCCGCCTCCTGCACGAGGGCGAACCCGTCGGAAACTCCTCTGTGGAAGAAGTGAAGGAGGATCTGGATGATAGTGCTGCATCGGAGAGTGTTTCCGGTGGTGAGAAAGGTTGTTTGCGGTGGTGACGCCAACTTGGCAACTACCGGCGGTGAAAGTAAAGAGTGTTGAGAGAGGTGCCAAGGTAGTGACTGGATTAGCCTCCCTGCTCAAAGAGAAATCGTAAAGAAAATTTTGCACTTTTTTTTGGTAACGTTAATTAGAAAAGAAAAGTATAATCAAAATTAAAATGACTTTTTTTTTTAATCTTCAATTTTTACTCGATTTTTCTCTTTATTTTCGCTTTATGTTTTCATTAGTTTCCATGCCACTCGTTGTGATAAAATAAAATTAGCTGAGTTAAGAAGGAAAGATTAATTTGACAAAAATGGAAGTGGACAACACTACCTTACAAGATGTTTGTTTTAAGACATTAATTAATTCATGTCATATAAAAAATGACATTAATTAACAAATACAAAAAAATAAACTTTTATTTTAAAATACAAATCTCATTATTGGACGCAAAAGATATATGAATTATGATCATTTTTATCAGGTGCGTTTTCAACTCCGTCAAATAATTTCTCCCCACAGGTCTCATGAATTTGATCTATTTTTTGTGACCAAATTTAACTTAGACGAAAATATGGGAAAGTGGTGGTGCAGTGAAAGAAAAGAGAAATGAATCTATTTTATAAGCTCCTCTTTTTTCTTCACCTATTACTGGATTATAATGTGATATTACAATAGAGATGGTGAAGAAATTTCAAGAAAATTGAAGAAGATGACATACATGAGTTTCTCTCTCCATCAATTGCCTTTTACTCCTTTGATAGCTAAGCCGTGAGATTAATCTATTGGCTGAAACTTGCGCAGGAGAAGCAACAGTAGAAAAACAGCAAGAGTGAATCCGGTTCCAAAACTAATACATAAATTGTTTTGTTATATTTTATTTTTGAGCTCAAATTATAAACGATTTTGTTGAATAAAATCAAATATTGATACTACTCAATACACAAATCAAATATGAGATGTGATACTACTTCTCATATGTATTTTCCACCACCCCCAATCCCATAGAAATAAATATTGTTTCTTCTGTAATGGAAACTATAGGACGCATCCAAAGAAAATATTTAAAAAGTTTCAGGATCATTTCAAATGGAAGATTTTAGAAAGTGTTAGGATGATTTCAAACCCTGTTAAGAAGATTATTCTAGATCAGTGTAATGTTTACCTGTAACTATTGTAGATATTATGTATCAGAGGCAATTTTGAAGAGAAATCATTTTATACCTGTGACATCTTTTGTGAGAGACACATCACATATCCATTTAAAATCTTAAGGTTTTAGATGAATATGTGACCTGTCTCACAAAAAGATGTGTCTTTAAGTGTAAAATATTCTCTTATTGGAATTCTCCATAGTAGTGGGTGGTCTCATGAGTTTTTAGTCTTGAGATAGAAACCAATTTACTTGTATATAACACTCCCCACAGGTGGTGAGTAGAAGATGTTATGTTGAAGAGTGTCAACGGTGGTACAAACGTATATGGAAAATAGAGTTTTCACATGAGGGGGAATATTGTGACTCACACTTGAGGGAGAATGTTGAGAATCAAGTATGAGTGAGGAAAAAGTCTCACATTGATTAGAAAAATGGAAGATTTAATATTTTACAAGTAAGAGAACTCATGCACCTATTACCTTAAGGTTTTAGATGAATATGTGGCTTATCTCTCACAAAAGTGTCTCAAGTGTAAAATATTTCCTCCTCGAAATTTTCCCTAACATTATGTAGAAGAAAATGTTTGAAATTTTAATATGTTATGTGGTGTGGGTAATCATGAATTGGATTACAAGTTTCACTACAAAAAAAATAATTTTTGGCAGCGCATCTACGAAAGCGCTTTTAAGAGAAAGCGCTTTCGTAGGCGTTAAAAAAAATTCGCTTAAAAAAGCGCTTTCATTGGATCCCCTAAGAAAGCGCTTTTCAGAAAGCTTTCATAGGCATTTGAAATATCTAACCTACGAAAGCGCTCTTATAGGTTGCCTTATGAAAGCGCTTTTAAAAAGCGCTCTTATATGGGGACTTAAGAAAGCGCTGCTATATACGAAAGCGCTTTTTCCTTCAGAAGCGCTCTCATATATGGACTTTAGAAAGCGCTTTGGAAAGCGCTTTCGTAGGTTATTTTATAATTAAAATTAGAAAACCTAAATACGATATTTGGCCCTCATTTGTTCTGTTCATCTTCGTCGTCTCATTCTGTGTTTTTGCGCGCAACATTCTTCCTTGCATTCTCCAGCTCTGTTCCTGTTCTTCCTTGCATTCTCCAACATTGCGTTCGTTTTCTTGCCGCCGTTCTTCCTCCTCCATCATTCGGTTCCTGTTCTTGCCGCCGTTCTCCCTACAACACTCTGTTCCTGTTCGCCGTAAGACAAAGTTAGTTCAGCCTGCGATTGTGTTTATGTTTTGGTTATTGTTCTTTGTTATTATGCGCCATGGCTGGGTTACAATGGAGCTTACATGCATGTTTGTTTTGTGTCCGGTCTCGATTATCGGTGTTGTCTATGCATGTACGCTTATATCTCCCTTTCTTCTATTTTCAGCGTTTAGTTAGTGGGATAAATAGGGTCATTTGAATATAATAGTATATGCTAAGTGTATTGGAAAGCTACTTTTGTGCTTGAAACGTTGCACAGAGGCAACAGAAAATGAAGAATCAACTTTGCCTTTGTTAAAGAACCAATCATGTATATATATTTTTAGTTTCATATTAAATTTGTTAATAAAGAACCGGTTTCCGACTATTCAATCTTTTAGACTCTCAAAATTACACCAAATTATAGCATTTACATGAATTTACATGAAGGGCTAATGCTACAAGCTATTGTTTAAGTTAAAAATGCAAATTTTGGAAGAAAAACAAATTGTAGTACTTGTTTATTTATGACATTAGTTTTTCATCGTTGGAGCATTTCATCAAACATAATATAAGCAAAACCCAACATGAATGTATAACATACCAAAATCATTATGTTAGAAATCCTCTATGTTGAATAGAAAAATAGTGAATGTGAGAATTGAAAGAAACATCTGAATGGTGGTGAAATTGAAGAGTCTAATAATAGTCGAGGTGTGTAGATTAGGTGAGATGAAGCTTTTTTGAATAAGATTGAGTAGAAGCATTCTCATTCAACTAACTTACTAGTTGTTATCATGCACATATAATAATTAGTAACATAAAATAGTGTAAAATATCATTAGTCTAAAATATCATTTGACACAAGATGTTCATGACATTCATCCTATTTTTTTTAATAGAACTTTAATGCGCGTTAATAAGTTTGTTCATGGCTGCCCAAATTCTGTTACGGTTGATTTATAGCTTGCATTGAATTTGGTTTATCATGTTAGTTTCACTTACATTCATTCATGTACATTCATCCTATTTTTTATAATATAAGTTTTCTTTTCTTTTTTTAAATTAGCAGCGTTTCCCGGCCTAGTTCGACGTACGACGCTCATTCTCCGTGTTTCTTAGAGTTCGATAAATCCGAGTTAAATTTCTTCCTCAAATTACTGGTATTGTGATGAATTTGTCTTAAATTGTCTTTCGTATGTTGCATTTTCTTGATACGGATCCATTCCGTGTATACTTTGCGTTTTGACAGAAACACGATATACTGTTTTGTGCATTAATTAGTTGTTATGGATAAGACATGGATGTATTCCAATCGATTGTCGAAAGACTACGAGAATGGTGTTTCAGAGTTTGTTAAGTTTGCTATTCATGCAAAAGACCCAGTCGAATGACATGTCCTTGTTTGTATTCTTTGTTATGGGAACCGGGTTGGCATTTCGATTGGCATCGCATTTAATCTGGTATGGAATTGATAGAAGTTATACATGTTGGAATATGCATGGTGAGAAAATTAACAGGAATGTTGAATCGGGGGATAAGATGACCTATGCCTCAAAACGATTGCACAGATACATACGATTATGATCGAGTCGAAGAGATTGCAGAAGCGCTTGAAGAAGATCTTAACGATTGTCCCAAAATGTTCGAGAGGTTGGTAGCGATGCGAGAGAAACGTTGTATAATGGTTGTACAAAATTCACAAGATTTATGCGGTGTTAAAGTTGTACAACTTAAAAGCCGACAATGGATGGTTGGATAAAAGTTTCACGAGTTATTAGCCCTTATGAAAGATGTTGTACTCTATTGGCATGAGCTATGATAAGATACATGCATGTCCAAAGATTGTGTTTTGTTTGAAGCAGTATGCATCGTTAAATGAGTGTCTAAATCGGTGCCCTCGATATAAGAAAAAGTTGTCTCGGACAAAAGTCTTATGGTATTTTCCTATAATCCCAAGATTTAGACGGATGTATCATAGTGAAACCGATTCAAGACACTTGACTTGGCATTCGGATGAAAAAATTATTGATGGAAAATTTCGACATCGGAAGATTCTCCACGTGGATGAAAATTGATAATGATTATCACGAATTTGGAAAAGAAGCAAGAAACCTTAAGCTTGGCATTGTCTGATGGAATGAACCAACGCGGTATTTAAAGTATCTCGCATAGCACATGCACGTGATTCTTATGATTTATAACCTACCTCCGTGGCTATGTATGAGCGTAAGTACGATGCTATCTATGTTAATTTACGGCCTAAACAACCGGAAATGACATGAGCGTATACTGGAACCATTAATCGAAGATTTGAAGATTTTGTGGGAGAACGGTGTGGAGGTTTATGATGGTTATAGGAAAGAAAGTTTCAACTTGAGGCGATGTTGTTTGGAACAATTAACGATTTTCCCATCACGAAATCTATCCGGGTATAGCATTTAAGGTGAAAAAGCGTGTCTGTTTGTGAAAGCGGAATCGATGCGATTGAAACTTTGTCGAGAAGAATGTCTTTCTCGGTCATCGTAGATTCTTAACTTCTAAACATCGATATCGTGGATGGAGAAAAGCGTTTAATGGAATACCGAACAACGTAGAGCTCACTTTGGATTGACGGTGATCAAATTTTGAAAAGGTGAAAGATGTGAGTATTCGGTTTGGCAAGCCTTTTGCACATAAAGTTGCCACAGTGGGTGGAAGAAGAGGTCGATTTTTTGAATTGCCATATTGGAAATCTTTATCGTAAGACATTTTCTTAATGTGATGCATATTGAAAAAATGTATTTGTGATGTTATTGATACGTTACTCAATATAAAGGGAAGTCTAAGGATGACCTTAAAGAAAGGGAGGACATGGTAGACATGGGAATAAGAATGAATTGGGACCTGAAGAAAGGAAGGGACATACCTACCACTATTTACACTCTATCTAGAAAGGAGAAAAAATATTGTGTAAGTTTCTAAGTGAAGTTAAAGTTCGAAGGCTACTCATCGGATATTAGAAGACTTGTGTCTATGAAAGACCTCAAGTTAAAGAGTTTAAAGGCATGATTTCCATGTTATAATGGAACATTTTCTACCGATAGGTATCGTTCTATTACGCGAGAAAAGGTAAAAGCGCAATAACTAAATTGTGTTTTTCTTCAAGTCAATTTGCGATGGTGATCGATCTTGAGATCTTACCAACATTGCAAAAAAATAGTTGTTACTTTGTGTGAGCTTGAAATGTATTTTCCTCCCTCGTTTTTGACATAATGGTTCATCTTGTCGTTCATCTTGTGAAAGAGACATAATTGTCGGACTAGCTTATATGAGATGGATGTACCTGCTGAATGTTATATGAAAATATTAAAAGGGTATGTGAAAAACGAAGTCGACTAGAGGGTTGTATAGCGAAAGATACATTGTTGAAGAAGCGGTTGAGTTTTGTCTTGAATATTTGTCAAATGTTCAATCAATTGGACTCCCAAATCTTATGTTGTTGAAAAAAAGAAGGTAAGAAGCTAATTGGAAATAAAGTTGTGACAATATCAAAGGTCGAGCAGGATCAAGTGCATTTGTATATTACGCACAATGAGATTGAGGTTGAGCCATATGTTGAAATGCACAAGGGTGTTCTTGAGGTTTAAATTCGAATAGAAATGAGAATTGGATTGTCGAAAACAATCGAGTTTCATACCATGGTTTAAGGAACATATTTATTCAAAGTATCGTTCGGATCCCCTCGATGTGAAAGGTTGAGATGTTTAGCATATGGTCCAAGTTTGGTTGTGTTTTCTTATAAGCATCGCAATTAATGGATACATATTTTATACCAAAGAACAAGATGATAAAAGTACTATGAAAATAGTGGTGTCACCTTGGTAGTGAAGCAATGCACATATCAAGTGTGAAGGACTTAAACCGAAATTTGCAAATATGTCGTATTATGGGGTTATCGAGCACATTTGGGTCTTTGATTACGAGAAATTTCAGATTCCTATATTCGGTTGCAAGTGGGTTGAAAATAATAATGGTATACGGATGAATAAGTCAGGATTTTTGCAAGTGGATCTTAACAGTACAAAGATGAGCCTTTCATTCTAGCCTCTCAAGCTAAACAAGTGTTCTATGTCCGATCCAACAAGTACGAAATGGTCTATAGTGCTTTTCTCTAACAAAGTAATTGATGAAAACATTGGAGATCAAGGCGATATTGGTGTTGACATTGAATCTTTTACCAGAAATGATCAAAATGAGAATGAATCATGTATTAGAAATGATCAAAATGAGGGTATTTGGATCAATCCAACCGTCCGCGTTGTTAAGAGCAGTAGAACATATTCCTACCAAGAAAAGAAAGAGATGTTAGTGAAAAAGGTAATAGTATATATAATTATAGACTATATCATTCAATAAAATTTATGTATATGTCATTTCATTTTTTTTCATTATAGTATAATATATATAGCCTATATCATTCAATAAAATTTAAATATACGTCATTTCATTTTTTTTTCTTTATAGCATATATGATTATGGAATTTTATATATGTCATTTAATTTAATTTAATTTTTCTTTATTACAGGTCAAATGGCTAGTAATCAAGATAATTCAGAAAATGTTCCACATGGAGATGTTCCACAAGATACTTCAGATAAGGATATCACATGAGGCATAACTATCATGCGGGGAATCATCTGTGATAGAGATAGAGGGGTTACATATAGTGTAGATTGGAATAATGATGACCAACTAATTGGGTCTAATTACGCAAAGTGACAAGCTACAGGTACACTTGTTCGTATGCACATTCGATCACCACTCCTAGATGGAAAAAAGGAGAGTTGGACGAGGCTAAAGAAAAATTTGGTGAGATAAAGGTATCATATATGGTTGTTGTTATTTGCTTTATATTGACGATAATGTTTTTAAATTACATATACTAACACCTACATCGTATGTTTTTTGTAGAGGTCCTTTAACATTGAAGATGCACAAAAAGTATATAATGGGCTTGGCGGAAAAAGACAGGAGGGTGGAGAACTTTTTGACAAATAAGTTTCTTAAAGGCGAGGAAGGAAATTTTGTTGAAGAGGATCTGAGCGTCCAAAGAAATATGAGAGCTTCATTACACCGAGAATGGGTTGCTTTTGTAGACCAAAGAAGAGCGAGAATTTCAAGAAAGTGAGTGCGTAAATCACGAGAGGCGTCAAAACCCATATCCATATAAAAAGGCGTTTGGGATATGCACGCTTACGGGAAAAAATTGTAAGTAAATATCAATTCTACGATCTTATTAATTTTCTCAATGTGTTATAATTGATGATTTTATTATTTGTAACAATGCGTAGTTGGAAGAGGCATAAGTGACGAAACATCACTACCCGCATGTGTTGTGGAAGAAAGCTCGTGTTGGCAAAGATCGAGTTGTTAATCCCGATCTATAACATGTTTATGATGAGTGTGTAAGTATAACATTGTGTCTTTAATTAAATTATATTAAATGTTTATTAATATATAATTAACATTGTGTCTTTAATTTTCGATATTTAAATGAATTACGGAGACTATATCACAATCGGTATCCACGGTGATGACCGAGGATATCGGGGCGTACTCGATCGAGCACTATATGTTCTTGAGTATCCGGGACGGGTGAGGGTAAAGGTCATGGTGTGACTCCTACCTCTATGTATAAAAATCCAAGAAAAAAATACTAGCAATGCAGTGATGCAAACATTGCGAATTTACAACCAAGTTAAGTGAGCTGCGAGAGGACAAAGAGAGATATATGGCGGAAAGGAGCGGTTCACGGTGAAAGAAACTAGTGACAAGGCTAGTATCATTGTCAACATAAATTTCCGAGGTAAGATGATAATCCATTATATTAGAAAGTATAATTATAGAGTTATTATTGGTTATTATTGTCAACATTAAAGAAAGTCTAACGATTATTATTGATTTAGGGCATTTCATGTTGTCGGTTGTACCTATCGTCGCCAACTTATCGGGTAGTTGGCAGGGAAAAGTGCACAACACCTCGGAGATTTAATTCACCATAGACCGCTCCGGATGGCCACGAAGGTATCGATTAATGTTGTTTTAGATCGAATGCATTGCTACGGTGCACGACATTGTTGCGACCACGTTCTTTGCGAGATGCGATGGGATCTTTTGTGGCATGGCCATCGGACCTCATCTTCATAGATGATCGGTATGTTGAAAACCATTATGAATCTTTAAGTATTCAATGATTATGACCTCAATTTTTACATGGTAATTTTAGACTCCTACAAAACCGCATCTAAGGATAAAAGGATTTTGCGGTAGCAGCGAGTCTATTGCATCATAAAGAAATGCGTTTAAAGTGTTAATTTTATGATCGAATAAAAAGCATAACTTTGTATCTTACATAAGTCTATATGATTTTAGGTACCTTTTCAAGAGTCAAGGTGAGCGAGAAAGTTGGTAGGGTTCCACCTAAGAAAAGGGTTCTGTCCGTAAATTTGTGCCTAGATTTGGCGATGTCTGGAAACACTAGTTGGCACATCAGTTTGATGAATGATGGTATTCGTCAAATCGATATGGATGCATGTGTCTTTGGTTTTCCATGTAGCGAAACAATTGGACTAGAGGACATGGAACAAATCTTTCATCATCGAGAATTAGGCGTCAGTGTGATGCACTCGTACATCCGGTTACTCGACCAATATATTATTTAATTGGTTGAACATTTTTTTAAAACATTTAATTGAAATAGTCTAATATTAATTATGTTTTTATTTAAGGATGTTATTTGACAAATTGATGTGTGGGAATCAATTGTCAAATAGATTCTGATTCGTGTCTTCCTCCCGTGTCAGCGGAACAACAATTTCTAAGGAACCGGATTCAGTAAGAGAGCACTTGGTCGATAGATTCATGACAACTGCCAGTACATAAAGCTTGTATCTTTTGGCGTATAATTCAGGGTTAGATTTTCATTCTAAGTTCCTTTTAATATTTGTATTTTTTACATTAAAATTTGCTTTTAAATTGTTGCTTTAATTTATAGATGTCCTTTGGTTGTTGCTTGCTATCAATCCCATAAAAGAAGTGGTCTATTACATGAATTCGGTTGACGGTGATTGGACAAATTATCCGGAAATGAAGCTAATGATTGATACGTAAGTGACATTATTCTAAATATTCGTTTGTGTTTATATATTTAACTATTTCTATGTCATTGTTCTAAATAAATATTTTAATTTTGTCAGTTCAATACAAGTATTTCGATGTCAAAGGGAAGCACGGGTACCACAGTCTAAATCAAACAACATTAATTGGATCAAAGTACAAGTATATTAATTTCCACAATTTTGCTTATAATATTTATGCTACTTGATAAAACAATACATCTATATATGATTATTTGTTTTTCTATGTAGTGCCCTCAACAACAAAACGACATAGATTGCGGATACTTCGTTTTGAAGTTTATCAAAGAAATCATTCAAATGAATGAAATCGAGATTCCAATCACGATATGGATTTATAACTTATTATGGATTTATACTTTGTTTTATTATTTATCGGATTTTGCATACAATTTATTACTTTTAACTAAATCATGCATATTTTTTGTTTTGTTATGTAGTATTTTGATCAATACATGTGTCCATATTACTCGAAACTTCAATTGGAAGAACTCAAAGAGGAGTTGTGTCAATATTTTATTGAGATAAGAATCTTATAAGGTATGAATACATTGTTATGTTAAAATGGTTATTAATACATTGTTTTTTGTATACAATACTGACCGTGTTATTATGTTCATATCTTGGATCAGAACCTTGGATATATATGTACATTAGGACTGATTTACTTAGTGTTATATAGCTGATTTGTTAGGGTTGATTTTGTTCCGTTTAAAAACATGTTAATTGAATTACAATGGTGTATATATATTTTGGATATGAATGATATATAATGGTATTTGTATATGATATTTAAATTTGGTATTTGGATAACAGTGATATATAATGGTATTTGTATATAAGATTGTAAATTACCGGTTTATGAATTCTGGTTTCTTTGCAAAAAATGCAGGTTTAGAAATTTTTAAATTTTTGATTTTTTAGTAGAAAACTTATGAAAGCGCCTTTAACCAAAAAGCGCTCTCATAGGTGGCCTATGAAAGCCCTTTTTGGTTAAAAGCACTTTCATAGGCCACATATGAAAACGCTTTTAAAAGCGCTTTCGTAGGACTACCTATGCGCTTTTCACCAGCGATCTCATAGGTGACCTAAGCGGCTTTTGGAAAAGCGCTTTCATGAGCCTAATTTAGAATGCCTTTATTGCGTGCAGCAGGCACCTATGAAGCGCTTTTCCATAGCGTTGCCTTAATCTACCTGAGCGCTTTTGGCGCTTTCATAAACCTCTGGCCTTTCTAAACAAAGCTAAAACCTTTAGCGCCACCTCTGACGCCTTTAAAGCCCAAAAAGCGCTTTCGTGGGTCATTTTGCGATAATTTAATTTTCAAGCGATTTGAAGATGATGAAAATAAAGGTGGTGCTAAGATGATAAAGAACACGATTACGCCTAATTAACACTCACAACTTTGAAAAAAATATGCTTGTTGGTATAACTAATATTAAATAAATTTACAATGTTAGACATGGAAACAAGCTAATAAGAGAACCTAAAAGCTATAATGCGATACTTGTTGAAAATATTGGATATACATTGCATTGGTGTATTTGCAAAGGGTCCACAGGGACAATGTGAGAGGTGAAAAGAGTAACATATCGCCTAAGCATTTTGATCACCCATTTATTAGTTCGGCGTCCTTTATTTAGATGTGGCAATTTCTCATATGGGTCACCTTTTAAGAGTCAATGGATAATCTAGCATGTTGTGAATAATAGGGGACTAATTGCTTATTTCCACGTTCTTCATAACAATTGCTATTTTTGAAGTCTAAGATCACGGCCTAGAGACTTATATTAATACCTCGACCATAAGTTAAAGGTTCAATCCCATTTCGCAAATACCATATATATAGAGCTTTTATTCTCCTACATGAGCTATATCTAAACCTACAATACATCCTAAAAGCTTATGACATCCATTAATCACCAAGGATTGTAACACATTGTACTTTTAACAATTACAATTAGAACCCACTATGGAGTCTGGTAAAATTGACTTGGGTCACAATTACTACACCCAAACAACTTTCTATCGTCACGTCCAATTTTTCAATCTATCATGGTAAACAAGAAGGTAAAAACTCTGACCAAAAGTGAAATCTTACAACGAGGAGAATGTCATGGCAGAGATACGAGATGAAATATCTTATTTAAGCCACCAAAATAAAACTTTAGAAGATAACGTCATCCACATCCAGAAATGCTTATAGAAAACTAATCTTATTGAATATATTGAAATACATGAGCATCAACCTCTCTTAGATGTAACATGGGAAGTCTTGGTTTTGGAGAATTTCAAACCTCCTTCATTTCCCAAGTTTGATGGGCACAACATCTCGTATGGACATGTCACCTCCATTAATAAGCATATGGAAATCATTAGAGCTCATGTATCCCTAAAGTGCAAGCTCCTCTCTGACATCTCTAGAGATGCATCCCTAAGGTGGCACATGGGTATGCCTTAACTCTATATCACCATCTATCAAGACTTAGTGAAAAGTACATTAAGAAAGTCACTTAAGTATGACTTTTCACAAGGCCAATGGATCTAACTCTTAAGGGTGAGATGCTTATGGGAGCCCTGGGTCCAAAACAGGAAAAAAATCGAGCATAGAGGGCGATGAAAGATCCATACGTCATACATTCAATACAATTGCAAGAGTATTTTCCAAGGGCGATGAGAGAAGTTCCACCAGTAGAAGATACAATCGCCAAATCCTAACCATTGAAGGCTCATTGATCAAATTTTATTTGTGTGGGGTAGAAGCCCCAAAATCAGATATCGCCTTTTCTGAGAAAGGAAGTTGCCAATATTCACCCACATAACGATGATTCTCAATTTGGAAGTGCTTATCTCTTATGGTATATTTCATTAGCTAAACCATCCACAAGTGGTACTCCTTAAGATCTATTACATATAACCTTGTATTCACATGGGAAATTCTTAGGTAAAGGAATACGAGCGCATATGAACTTGATTACATCAAAGTTAATATCATTCCACATAGAGGGTTGAGGTGGAAAATACCTCATCGCGAATGATGTATGGATGCCCGCCCACTCGATAGTGTTGATGTAAACCATTTTATCCATGGAACAAGAGAGGATTTGACTTCCCATTTCGGGTTTAGGGCATGTGGTTTAATAGGCACCTCACCATCAATTCTCTTCTAGTCATTTGGTGTTCAAGTCATTCAGGAAACTCCGAGGTCGTTATGACCAACAAAAAAAAGATAAGTCTTATGACAAACAAAAAATCTCAAACAAGGAACGTTATTACATTGAACTTAATTATATTATTTATCCATTCTTTATCTTACCCCGATCCAAGGCGTTCATGGTATGAGAAACCATGACTTTAAACTCATTCAAAATCTAGAGCACCTCCACCTCATCAGTTGTGAGATAGTCGAAGTTATTTCATGACAATATGATAGCATTATTTAATCTGTATGTAAATTTTTTAAATGAAATTCATTTTGAAATAGATGGAATAATATAGTCTATATTCATATCCATTGTACTAGTAATATATGATTTTTTTACCCTCCTGCCACACTTCAAGAATTAAAGTACTAAAATGTCATCTTATGAAAACAAATAACCAAAGTGCCACACTTTCATCATCCGTTAAATCAATCGTTGAATGAACCTTCTAAAAGTTTTAAACTATTTGTTAGCCCATGCAAAGGACAAACCGGTACTGTCCCATTTTTTTATTTAACAGTTTTAATTTATATAATTTATTATTATAATATATTAAAAATAATTTTAAATATTATAAAATGATTAATATTATTTTAAATATTATTGAAATTAAATTTTAATATTTTACATATTAAATTATTTTTTATAAAATTAAATTTTAAATTTTAATATTATTTAATATGCATAACTCTCCAAGAAGTTACCCATTTGGTAAGCAACCATGACTTGCCTATTAATTTTTCTGATCTTTTCACCTTTAAGAATGTCTCCTTCTAACCAAAGGTTCAATTTCCTTTACAAATGATCTAAGGTCTGTGTGTTCCATAGTAGTACCTTTATCAGAGATTTTGTTGCTAAAAAAAATCAATTGAACATCTCTTTTCATAAATAGTAACAATGGAATCGGTTCCTCCAACCTAGACAAAACGTCTTTGTCTCAAGGATCTGAACATATTTTAGAGTTAGTTTAAGATATTAGTGGTAAGCGGTATGAGTAACAAATGAGCAAACAATCTTATTTATAGAAAACTAAAATTTATATAATAATATTTTGCTCGCCAATGGATGGACAAACTTAAAACATTTTTTACAATGTGTGGTATTTTTTGTATTTTAGTTTAAACAGGTCGTCTAATGAATGTCGACCTTTAAGATAGAAATAATAAAATAAAATAATTTAAAATTTATAAACAATAACAACAAAAAATATTATTTAAAATATTTTATAACATTAAAATATTAATTAAAATATGATTTAAATAATTAATATATAAAATATTAAAATTTAATACAAATAATAGATAAAATTAATCATTTTATAATATTTAAAAACTATTTTTAATATATAATAATAATAAATTATATAAGTTAAAACTGTTAAATAAAAAAAACTAGAACAATACTGGTTCGTCCCTTGCATGGGCGAACGACTGAAGCCACACACTTTTGTAGTGTTCGTCCAATGGATGGACCACCTGTAGATGGAAGTGTGGCACTTTGGGTATTTGTTTTCATAAGGTGGCATTGTGGTACTTTAAATCTTAAAGTGTGGCAGGAGAGTAAAAAATCGTAATATAGAGCCAATTTACTAGTACTTTTATCTAGAGCTGTCAAAATGGGCTAGTCCGCCCGATCGAAAAATCATAGGGCTCAGTCCTTCAAATTAGAACTCATATTTTTAAGGGAATTTTTAGCCCAATCTTAAAAACAAAACCCGCTACCCATTAGGACTAGCCCATATGGGCAGTGGGTAGCCCATTAGGCCAGTATTGATATAAAATTTTAAAAAATTATATTAATTTTTATATTATGTTACTCCAAAATAACACATTTATTTTTCTCACTTCACTAAATTTTGCCTTTATTCTATTTAATCTTTCTCTTTTAAATATTATACATTAATATAACCAACATTTTTTCCACATATTCTATTAGTTTCTCTTATGTTAAATATTTTTAGTATTATTTTCTGTAATATAAATATATATTGTATTTAAAAACACATTATAATATTTATAAAAAATAATATAATACTTAAAAATGTATTATATTTAGAATAATATAATTTTTTATTTTATTTATAGTTAAAATTGTTGATTTTTTTTACTTTAATTTTTTATTTTAAAAAAAGTCCATTTAGAGTCGGGTAGTCTGAAGCCCATCTAAAACTGGACCCAGGTAATTATTTTGAAACTCATATTACAATAAGACTTCTTTGGTCTAATCCTAAAAAAACTCAAACCCATAAAAATCGACCTTAAATGGACCTGATAACCCATTTTAACTTCCATACTTTTATCTATAAAGTTCAACGTTTACCGCATCAAAATCAGACAATCTTGATCCATAAAATGCTCTCCTTTCAAGTTTTTCTCCTAAAGCAAAACAATTCCTAGCTAAAAACTAGTGATGTGATGTGGTAGTGTTAATGCAATAAATGGCAGTGTCTGCAAGTGAAAAACGAAGGATCTTTAGAATTTTCACTCCTTGATTTTACATGATATGATGGTAGTGCTGCTTCCATTGTGGTTGTCTGTTAGTACTGTCAGTGACATGTTTCCCATAATGACTGTATTTTTATTACTAGTATTATAGATTAACATCGCTTTCTTTTCTTAATATGGGAGGGAGTGTAGTCCTTTTTCCATTTTCCCGTGGCTCATAAATTATTTTTCTGCTATTGGGAATGGGGTATGCCAAAGTGGAAGAAGCTATGTCACAATTGACACACACAAACTAGAATCGCATTCTGCAGCTAAAAGTGTGTATCATTACCTTTTCGGCTACTCGCAGTGCTACTGAGATTTGATAAGATAGCAAAGTTTGAACTTTGGAGTATTCGGTACACACAAATTAATTAATTTTAAAGTCTATTACCTAATCTACAATTGCATCAGCTTCTAATTTGTCATGAGATGGACATTTCTTCATATTTCTAGCTACCAATGAAATGTCACCTTTGAAATTGTAATAATTAAAAAATGTTTAAATAAAATCTAATATATATATATATATATATATATATATATATATATATATACACCCAAAGAGTTACATCATGAGTTACACTCACTCAAAAATGTCACTTTGGATTAATATTTTTTAAAATCAACCGTTGGATTGAAATATATCATCATATAGATCATATCTATAAAGTTTGAGATCTATAATGATTTACTATACAATCAAGATATCCAAAGATTAACGTCAAAATGGACTTTTATATAACGTTAATTTTGATGTAGTTCAATGACATAGTAAATTATTTATAGATTAATTTCAAACTTTATAGGTATGATCTATATGATGGTATTTCAATCCAGCGGTTAAAAAATAAAAATAACGTTTTGCGTGTAACTCATCTCAGTGTAATTTGATCCCTCCACTCTCTATATATAATTTCTTGCAATATCACACCTATGACTCAAACATATCTATTTTCATTATGGATTCAAAGTTTTTGTTTGATGATTCGTTTAAAATTATTCTTACCTTTTAATATGATTACTTTTATAATTAACATTAGATTTTGATGCTTCATGTTAATCAAATAACTTCAAATATAATAGGTGGGATCTGAATTATGTTACTTGGGAACATTCGTCATGTAGTTGATTAGCTGCAATGAAAAAAAATTGATTCGTTATTTTTGGATTTTGGAATTGAGTCAAGAAACTTTGGGTTTGGATCCGCCATTGATGGAATGAACCCATTTGATAACTTGAGCACTAATCATTCTTCGTGACCTGTTCTTGTCACTTTTTATAACATATCTCCTTGATTGTGCATGAAGCGCAAGTATATATTATTAAGTATGATGACTTATGGACCACGACAACCTATAATGACATAGATGTTTATCTTAGTCCATTAATTGAAGATTTACGACTTTTGTGAGATGAAGGCATTGAAGTTGACGATGCATATTCTGGGCAAAAGTGTAAGATTTGTGCAATATTATATTGCATAATCAACGACATTCATGCTTATGGTAATTTGGTTGGATATATTGTCAAAGGACATAAAGTGTGCCTTATATGTGAATCTAATACTTGTTATCACCAACTTGAGTTTGAAAAAAACATTTACCTTTAACATTAAAAAATTCTAAAACTCGGCCATCATTATCGTAAATTGCGGGAGGCTTTTAATAGAGAGCATGAGTTTGATATGGCTCCTAAAACTTTAATCGGGATGAAGTTTATCAACGAAAAGAACACATTAATGTTGTCTTTGGAAAGAGAGAAAAAGAAAAAAAGGGTTAGTTGAGAAAATATGTGGAAAAAGAGGTTTGTGATATTTGATCTTCCATATTGGTCAACTCTTGATGTTAGCCATTGTCTTGATGTGACGCACATGGAGAAAAATGTGTGTGATATTTTGGTTTGAAAACTTTTAAACATTCCAGGCAAGCTTAAATTTAGTAAGACTTTCCGTCTCGATATGGAGTCAATGGGTATACGAAAACAGTTGGCTCCAATAGATAGAGTAAAAATAACTTATCTGCCCCCAGCATGTCACACTCTATTTAAAAAAGGAAGAAAAAAAATTTGCGAATGTTTGCATGGTATCAGAGTGAAGGATGAAAAACACAAGAAAGGGAGGGTTTGAATTGGGGTTTTGAAATCAAATTAAATTGATAAGATTATTTTATCCTGGTTCGTTTGAACTCAAACTACTTCAGTCCACCCGTCAAGGTGATTTGCCTCTCTCAACGAGGTCTTAATCCCCTAATCAGAACTTGATTATAAATTCACTAAGAAAACTGTCTTAGTCTTCTCAAGAACAACCACAACTTGGTTTCTCAAGGAATTTCAACTTAATAGTCAATTACAAAGATGTGTGTTTTATGATGCTTCTAAAAAGCTATATCACAATTGTGACTTTTACACAAAATACCAAGTACTTATGAACTAGAGAGTATGAATGATTTGAGATTTTTCTTTGTGTTGTACATGCAAGATTTCTCTCTAGTTTTCTTCAGAATGGATCTTTATATAGGCGTCAAAACTTATCCGTTGGAGACATATAATCTGTATATTGAATGATGATAATTGAACTTAATTGTTCTTTCCATAAAATGAGATCTGTTGGAAATCAGCCGTTGCTTCAAATATTTATTTAATGAATGGCAACACATCGAACATTGCAGCGAACATGGATATCGAGTTTGTAGAAGCGATCTGGTGCTTTGAAGTTTGGCTTGAATCCTTGATGTCTTGATCGAGGAAGATGATGTAGCGAGCTTTAAGATTTCTTAGATCAATGACAAGGTTTACATTAGAGTTTGGTGCAGCCTTTGGTGATTTTAGAAGTTCATCGAACTTTGCTTAGAGCATGTATCTTAACGTATCGAACTTTGCTTAGAGTGTATCATAACTTCTCTTAGATCAGAGTCTTCTTCTGCTATCCGAATTTCTGTAGGTTCAGATAAAAAATCTTTTCTTTTCAAGGTCAGAACTTCATCTGCATACTCTATTAAACAAAATTAGGAGACAACAATGATTTATACAAAATATTTATTCATTAGGGTTAGAACATAATTGTCATCAACAGTACTTGTTATCATCAAAACTTCTAAGATTTGTGTAGAACCAAACTATGTTCTAACAATCTCCCCCTTTTTGATGATGACAAAACATAAATATTTTGACAAAGAGAGGTCTCCCCCTGAATTTAATATTCATATAAATTTAGAGAACATTGTACTTCCCTGAAGTTTCGTCCAGAGTATGATGAAGGTTCCAAGTTGATTTCCAAAAGTTATATTTCCTGTTTAAATCTTTAGACAGAAATGAAATCAAATATGATATTAGAATGTTCGAGACTTAGTCTATCAGTAACTATGATGTTCAAAATATCTTACGTTCTCCCCTTTTTTGTCATAAATCAAAAAGAAATTAATAGGATAAGACAAAAGATAATTGTATGAAGAGGCAAAGCAGTACAAAAGGAAATGTCGGAAAGATGAAGGTTTGAACATGGAATCAATTGAGGCTAGTAGAAGAATTTTTTAAAAAATCAAAAATGTTAAAGCTGAATATATAATTTTTTTTATTGAAAACATGATGATTTCTGACAAGAGAGATGGCGTGAAAATATAGTGAACAATTACCAATGTGACCAGCTCCTCAATGTAGCAACTCAAGCGTTTTCACTCTATCAGAGTTTGAACATGTGTTCATCTTCTGAGAGTAACTTTAACGATTAAGATTGACAGGTGTTGTTCTGGTGAACTGCATGCTTGTATCTTGATTTGAGTCATCTCTCAGATCTTCTGATAGATTTTGATTTATTTACCCTTCTCACTTTTGAAGGATAATTGATTAGAAGTTCACGAGAGAATAGTATTCTAACATTTAAGCAAAAAAAAGCTTTTCATTCTGGGCATAATTCCACGAGATGTTTGAGAATGAAATTGAACCTATCTTCAACAAGGGGTTTTGTAAATATATCAGCCCATTGATGGTCTATATCAATAAATTTTAAAGAAAAAAATCCCTTGAATATAGTCCCTAATGAAATGATGTTTAATTTCTATGTGCTTAGCTCTAGAATGTAAAATAGGATTTTTAGATAAACAAATAGAAGAAGTGTTATCACAGAGGATAGGAATGTTACTCTCGAATATCGAAAGTTCTCAAGTTGACTTTTCATCCAGTGTCGAGTCGCATCCATTCTTTGCTATATATTACCTTCTGCGTTGATAGTGCAATAGTGGATTGTCTTCTACTAGACCAAGATATCAGATTTTCTCCCAGAAATTGGTAGCTTCCAGAAGTACTTTTCCTTTCTATTACATCTCCAACAAAGTTAGCATCATAGTATCCTACAAGTTTGTATTATCGGATTTTCTATAACATAGACCAAGATTAGTAGTACCTTTCGGATACTTGAGAATTAAGCTTGCGATTAAGTGAGTTTCTTTAGGATCGATTGGAATATAACGAGATAAACAACATATAAAATATCGGTCTTGAAGCAGTTAAATATAAGAGAGAGCCAATCATTCCTCTGTAGATCTTCTGATCTACTTTCTTACTTACCTTTTCCTTCTCCAAGATACATGTGGGATGCATAGGGGTTTTAGAAGGTTTTTTATCTGACATGTCAAATTTCTTCAGAAGTTCTTTAACATACTTACTCTGATGTATATAAGTTGCTTCTGAGGTCTGATGTATTTGAATTCCCAGAAAGAATTTGAGTTCGCCCATGAGACTCATTTCAAGCGTACTGCATAGACTTAGCAAACTCTCTCTCAAGGGAGGATTTAGTAGAACCAAAAATTATGTCATCAACATAAATTTGACATATCAGAATATCATTTTTAAATGTCTTACAGAATAAGGTTGTGTCCACTTTCCCTCTGGTAAAATATTTTTCTAATAGGAAATTACTTAGTCTTTCATACCAAGCTTTGGGAGCTTGTTTAAGACCATACAAAGATTTTTTTGAGTTTATAAACAAATTCTGGATGTTTTGAGTTTCCAAGGCCAGGGGGTTGATGGACATATACTTCTTCATCAATGTAACCATTTAGAAATGCACTTTTTACATCCATTTAATATAGTGTGATATTGTGATTAACAGCATATGAAATTAAAAGTCTGATGGATTCTAACCTGGCGACTGGAGTAAAGGTTTTTGTATAGTCTATTCCTTCTTGCTGACTATAACCTTGTGCTACCAGTCGAGCTTTGTTTCTAACTACTTCTCCTTGTTCACTCAGCTTGTTTCTGAAGACCCACTTGGTTCCAATAATGTTGAAACCTTTTGGTTTGGGCACAAGATCCCATCGTCATTTACGGTGAATTAATTTAGTTTTCTTGCATTGCAATGATCCAATTATCATATTGAAGAGCTTCATCTACGAAGTTGGTTCGATCGAGGACACAAGACACATGAGATATTCTTCATAATTTACGAATGTAGATCGGTTACGATTGGATCATCTTTCTTTCGAATCATTTCTTCAAGATGAGCTAAAACATACGGATGGGTTCATCGAAGTTACTTTGGTGGCTTCTTGAACTTCTATCGGGACTATCTTGATCCTGTAAATTGAACTTCTATATCTACAAGAGAATCTTTTTCTTTGACAATAGTTCGAGCCAATGATTTTACCCTTACGTTGCCTCACGAAAACTACGTAACCTCCAACTTTAAGTTCTAGACTTTGGAACATATGATTTCTTCCGTCATGTGTCGAGAGCATCCAGTCCAGTACCAAGGCGGTGTTTCAACTTTGTTGTCAAAGACATCTGCAACATATACTATTTTTTCCTTAGGTACCCATATCTTTTTGAGTCCTTTTTGGTTAGATTTTCTAAAGTTACTGTTTGAACTTAGGTTTATCATAAGATTTTGCATAATATGATTCACTAGTATATTTTATGTCGTGTGGGTGACCATAAGTGAAGTGAGATTTCAGAGGTGTATATTTAATGACTATATCATCTACTTCAGAATATGGTTTCTCAACTTTAGAAGGCACATATCCTAAACCTTTTCTTACATTTCTTTACTTTATAGATCATTGAAGCTATTTTGTACGCTATGCTTTAGCAAGAAATTCTTGAAAACCAATATCATATTATTTCAAAATATTATCAGTATTACTCAGAACTTCTGAACCAAATTTTTCTTGAGCCTTTTGTAGATTTTCTTTAAAAACAGAATTTTTAATTTTTAGTTCTGAAATGATTTCCTTAAGCTCAGAATTTTCTATTTCAAGTTTCTTAGTATCTTCAGAATCAGATACAAGATTTCATTTTAGATTCTTGTATTTGATTTGAAGCTTTTGATAGTTTTCAAGTATTTCATATAAGCTTTCTACTAATTCATCTTTAGAAAAATTAACAGCAAATTTTGGAAATACGTCTTCAGTATCAGAATCAAAGTCAGAGGAATCTGAGTGGTCAGCTATGTTGGCTCTTTCATCTTCTGAGTCTGACGAAACTTCAGAAGAATCTGAGTCATCCCATGTTGCCATAAGACTTTTCTTCTTTTCTTTGTCAAACCTTTTCTTTGGCTTCTCTTTCATAATTTTAGGACAATCACTTTTATAGTGACCAGGTTCCTTACATTCGTAGCAGACAACTTATTTGCTTCTTGAATTTCTATGTCCAGAGGATGGATCAGAGAAGTTGCTAGATCTTCTAAAATTTTTGAACTTCCTATGTCTATTCTTCCAGAGTTGTTGAACTCTTCTAGAGAGCAGAGATAGTTCATCATCTTCTGATGATGATCCTCCAGAGTTTTCTTCTTCTGCCTGAAAAGATTTAGAGTCATATTTTTTGTTAGATTTAAGAGCAATATACTTACCTTTCTTCTAGGGCTCATCTTCTTCTAATTCTATCTCGTGATTTCTTAATGAGATGATGAGTTCTTCTAGAGAGATTTTGTTGAGATCTTTTGCAAGCTTGAGAGCTGTCAATATAGGTCTCCATTTCTTAGGAAGACTTCTGATGTCTTTCTTTACATGATCAACAATAGAGTATCTTATATCTAGAACTTTTAAACCAGCTGACAGAGTTTGAAACCTTGAGAACATTGCTTCAGTTTCATTTTCTTCCATTTGAATGCTTCATACTTCTAAATGAGAGCAAGGGATTTTGTTTCTTTGACCTGTGTGTTGCCTTCATGTGTCATTCTTAAGGAATTAAATATGTTCTTAGCTGAGTCTCTATTTGTGATCTTCTCATACTCTGTGTATGAAATAACACTTAGAAGGATGGTTACGGCCTTATGGTGATTTTGAATTCCTTCTTGCTGATCTGAAATTTTATTCCTTTCAATCTTTTGACCACTTGCGTCGGAGGATGAGTATAACCATCATTACCATGTCCCGAGATCAACATCATGGGCGAAATAAACTTTCAATTCTGTCCTTCCAATAATCAAAGTTTTCTCCATCAAACATTGGGGTCTACGGTGATTACGTCTTTGTCGTCATAGTGATCATAGTTATTACGAACATGTTACGCCATAGTGTTTTCAATTTGGATCTTTTGTCGACACGGTTAAGTGTTAGCACCTAGAACCAGGCGCTCTGATGCTAATTGAAGGATGAAAACACAAGAAATGGGGGGTTTGAATTGGGGTTTTGAAATCAAATTAAATTGACAAGATTATTTTTATCTGGTTCATTTGAACTCAAACTACTCTAGTCCACCCGTCAAGGTGATTTGCCTCTCTCGACAAGGTCTTAATCCACTAATCGAACTTGATTACAAATTCACTAAGACAACTGTCTTAGTCTTCTCAAAAACAACCACACTTGGTTTCTCAAGGAATTTCAACTTAACAGTCAATTACAAAGATGTGTGTTTTATGATGCTTCTAAAAAGCTATATCCAAGCTGTGATTTTTACACAAAATATCAAGTACTTATTGAAACACGGCCGAAAATCAACGGATATAACTATATATCAATGAAGTCGCCATCAAACGTTTTTATCCCTCCAAGAGAAAGGTAAACATCGAGTAAACACGAAGCGAAGAAATCACGGTCTTGCGACCGAGAGATCGAGTAAGGAAGTGCATTACGCGAGAAGGATTAGCACCGCCGTAGTACTCTACGGTATCCACTTTTACTTTCTATCTAATGGGTGTAAAGGTCTATCTATATCTGTATACGGTATAATGCATGCAAAATGAAAATAAGAAAGAAATAAAGAAAAGAATAAAAGAAAGAAAACACGGGGAAAAGAAGAAAATATTTACAAAGGTTGCTCGATCTAGCCCCGCGACAGGATGCCTACGTATTCCCTCGTGCAATGGGAAAGTCAGAGCGCCGTAGTTCGGCTGACTTGTTTTGGTTGGTTTGTGTTTTTTAAATTAGCAGACGAAACAACAAACGATGATGAAACATCTCCATGATGACGAAACATCAGCTACAGGCGGGATGATGAAACATCAGAGGACGGGATGAAGAAACATCAAAAGATGAGATGGTGAAACATCGAGAGGATGAAGAAGCATCGGACAAGCAGACGAAACATCCTAAGACTAATTGGTTTGTATTTTTTACTTTGGAAAAAGTTTCAGATTATTAGAGTGTTTTAATGCACTTGACAAAACAAGATTTTAATTTTAAGGATGCAAAATGATAAAGGTAAAATGGCTAAGGGAAACTAACCTACTTCTAAATCCTAATGTTATCATGCAAAGTTGTTCCCGAGTTAAGGGTATAAACAAGGGAGAATCTACCTAAAGTTATCATGCATGGATGCCTAACTTAATGTCTAAACTCGAAAATAACTTAATCGAGCTAAACCTAAGGGAATCTATAAATCAGTCATCTTGGTTGGGAAACCAAGTGAGAAGAGGTAGAATCAAGTAAAGTGCTTTGACAAAAACACAAACCAAACACTAACAAGTGCTAAAAAAAGAAGAAGAAAGAAGAAGATGTAATTAAATTTTGAGTGAATTATGCTCATGCAAAGTGTCATGTGAAGTGAAGTCAGTAGACACAACATTTATTTACAAAGTTATACAAAACTTTAACAAATATCACACATCATTACAAACACCTACAAACAAGTTAATGCACAAACTAGGTCGAAACTAATCCTAAAAGCATGTAAGGAGCTAATTGTGCGAAGCGATGGACTTAGATGAAGTTAATAGACAATTAAAGGATAAAAAGACATACAAGTCAATAGCTAATCATGTTAATGTCCACTTATATCATACAAAACAAACCTCAAAGATTCAAGAGCCAAAATCTATTAAAAGTGTGCAAACATGCAACAAACGCGTGTGGTGAAGTGCATCTAAGTGTGTGAGGTTTATGGAATGAAAAGAAAGTATCAAGATGAAGAGATTACGGTACCAACATCATGAAAATGAATTAATAATCAAAACACAAAAGAAATGTCATGAAGATGCAATTACAATATTGGTGCAAAAACTAGTCGAAATGCTTAACCTAAAAGGTGTTTACAATCTAAAAGAAGCCATGGAAAGGCAAACATGAAGAGAAATGAGTTAAGTAATATTAAAATACATTTAAAAACATTTAAAATACATTTAAAATACACAAGTTACAGTAGCAAACATGTTATTTCATCAACAAAAACATTTAAAAATACATGCAAAGAATTCAAAAGCAAAACACTCAAGAGAAATGCATACGATTCATGCAAGTGCGAGTAGACATGTGCATGCATGTGTATGTGTGCTTGTGCATCGTGTGCTAAGTGTCAAATGGTGTTGGGATCAGAGATGATATGGGATGAAAATCTAACCAAGCTATGCATCATCAAGTCATGAAATGCTTCAAATTGCACACATACAACATCTAGACAAAAACTAGTTAAAAACTTAACCTAGAATGCAACTATAGATGGAATGAAGCATGGTTGATGCATGAATGCAAAAGGATGAAACTCATAGCATAAGGGGACATGGATGGAAGTATCTAGCATGGTAAGGATGCATGATCATCATATACATGGTCATTATTTACAATGCACAGGCAAAAGCAACTAGGAAAAGTTTAAACATGCATCTAGAAGTGTGTGGTGAAATGTGTTTGGATGAATATGTCCTAACATGTTTGTGTCAAGTGTTGTGGATAAATGAGATGGATGATGAGGATGTAGAAATGATGAAAACAAAAAAATTATCAAATCATACTCTACAACCATTCATAATGCAAAGGTTAGTAGTGGAAGGTAGTGGTTCTAAACCTTAGAGTTAATTGGAAATGAACAAACAAGTTAATGGGTTAATCATGATGAAGAAGCAAGACGGAGATGGAACGTAAAACATAAGGTCAGTATATTAAGACCTAGGTAAACTATAAACAAAATCAATTCGAACTAAGCAAAAGGTTCACACACACACGAGTTCATTGTTTGAAAGTGTAACACCCCATCTAAATACCCCGAATATATTAATTAAATTAACATTTAAATCATCTTTAATCAGAGTTTAACACGGTAATCACGGGATGTCACAATTAATAAATAGAATAAACCTTCAATCAAATAGTAGCCATGCTACACTGAGGATCATCATCCAAAAATTCAATCATTATAAGACCATGTCTTACAGTAAAATACCAAAATCAAAATTTAATAAAACATCAAGGTTCTCAAGGAATTCAAATCCAAAATAATTAAACAATAATGATTCTCTTAACTAAGCGTTCCCCAGTGTTACAATCTAATCAGAGCATGACACTGACACACGGACTAAAAGATAAGCTCTAGAGCCATCCTCACCGACTCCTCAACTGCTAATTTTAATCTGAAATGGTAAAGTAAGGATGAGACTTCTCATAATTAAAGCATATTATAAGTCTTTCAATCAATAATATATCACAAGCATATTATTTCACCCACTTAACATAAATTGATTCACACACAACCATATTCATCATGCTTAATCATAACAATCAACGAAGTAACCTGGAAGACATCCTAACATGTTACCACTTCATACAAATATCTGGACTCAATGCATGCGGTGCCGGCTCGTGACCAAGTCACCCAACACTGATCCATCATCAACCGGATACAGTACCATCGATTCGTCCATAACCACTCGGACACGAATCCAGCCTAACCACCCATCCTCACTCGGGTATCGGTTATCGGCAATCCAAGTCAAATTCCGCACAATGGGAATTAACTTCACCAAACAATGCAAATGCACGCACATCACTAGCATGCAACATCAATCAGTCTATGTACACATTCATTTAACATAACTGAATCACAACAATCAACATGATATATCAACCAATCATGCATACATCTAACACCAGAATAAACATGCAAACCAATCAACATGATATATCAACCAATCATGCATACATCTAACATCAGTATAAACATGCTATTACATCTACACATTACCAGTGTCCTCATCACCAAAGTTCCTCTACTACACCTACATCCTTATGTGTGGTTTAATAATCATTTATTTCGAAATTCAACCCTTCCCAAAATAATTTCAAGTTTTCTAAAATATTTTCATTTCATAAGGTAGAGCATTAAATTTAGGAAATAACGTCCAAAGCAGTAGCTCAAAAGCGGACTTACGGTTTGAAAGTTATGAATTTTGAAGTTTTAAATTTTTAAAAATTAAAGCGAACCGGTTCCTACCTATCGGGAACCGGTTCTGCAGTTCAAAAAGCACGGAAAATGTGGGAACCGGTTCCTACCCATCTGGAACCGGTTCACGAGTGCATTTTCAGTTTCTGATTTTCAACGTGGAACCGGTTCCTCTCCCTTTGAACGGTTCCTACGTAAAAAGTGATTTTCGCATTTTGACACCATTCATCCATTTTACTCAAACCCATTCTTACCCATCGAATCCCATCATTGGAAACACCAAAATACATCATTTTGCATCATTCATTACATCAATTATCATCTTTCCATCATTTCTATTCATTAGCGACACCTTAATCATATTCCATCGTATTCGACACGATCGGACTCAATCTGACACCAACTGACACTATTAGGTACACATCCATGGAAACCTAGAATTTCCTAAACATAGATTTCCTAACATGCCATGATCCATAATACTAAAATCAAAACCTATAATAAACAATAACCAATCGAAATCACCCCTTACCTTGTGGGTTCTTCGACTTCTGACGCTTCTAGGTTTTCTTCCTCCTTTTCTCCTCTTCTCACTTCACGTATTCTTGTTTCTCCAAAAATGATTCTATTTTTCCTCTTTCTTTATTTTATTCCTTTAATTTCTTTTATTCCTTTTAACATAAATTAAATAAATCAATTAATGTGAGTAGAGTCTTTTACTCCTCACCCCTTTTACTCAACATACATCCACTAAATCCATATTTAATCTCAATAATTCAATATATTAATAAATTACATTCTCAATTAAATTAATAATTAAAATTGTAATTATTTAATTACGAATTATTTTAGGGTGTCACAACTCCCCAACTTAAAGTTTTGTCCTCGAAAACATACCTCAGACGAATAGTTCGGGATCGAGTCCTTCATCGACTCTCCGGCTCCCAGTGACATTTCCATCATTGGTCCTCCCAAGCCACTCTTACCAATGCAATCTCTTTGCCTATACTGTTTCAACTTCGATCCTCGATCCTCATGGTACCGCTTCCACATTAAATTCTCTCGTACTGTATGTCATCTACCGAATCTCATGAGACGGATCGCAATGTACTTCCTCGGTGAGACACATGAAAACATCATGCGATTCATAGTGGCGGCAAAGCAATCGATATGCAACCTTCCCAACTCTTTTGGTAATCGAAAGGACCAATAAAGCGTGGAGTCAACTTCCTTGACTTCAAGGCTGCGTAATACCGATCATCGGGTAACCCGCATAAACATGCTCTCCTTCACTGAACTCAGGTCTTTCCTCCTCTTATCGTGATAACTCTTTTGCGACTCGAGAAGTTCTCATCTTCTCTGAATCATCTTAATCTTCTCAGAAGTTTGTTGAACAATTTCGATCCAATCACATCACTCTCTCGGTTTCATACCAACACAATGGTGTCGACACCTCCTACCATACAATGCCTCAAGCGGAGCCATACCAATACTCGGTGAAAGCTATTGTTGTAGGTAAACTCAATCAATGGCGGATAGCTATCCCAAGCTCCACCCTTCTCAACACCTGACTCTCGGCAAATCTTCCAATGAATCGTTCTTTCCGTCGACCATCATGCGGATGATAAGCGAAACTCAAGCGCAACTTGGTACCCAAAGCTTCTTGCAACCTGTCCGAACTTAGATGTAAACCTCGGATCTCGATCCGACACAATGCTAGACGGAATACCATGCAAACTTACAATCTTTTCGACATCTGATTACTAATCTCTCCATCGGATAATCCATTCTTATCGGAATGAAGTGGCGATTTTGTCAACTATCCTAACCCGGATAGAATCACAATTCTTAGCTGTCCTTGGCAAACCGACACAAAATCCATTGAAATTCCATCCCACTTCCATTACGGAACAAACAACGGCTCCATCGACCACGATGGTTTCGATGTTCAATTTTCGACTTCGACAAACCAAACAAGCATACCAAACTCAACAATTTCCTTTTTCATTCCGGCCACCAAAACAACTTTTTCAAATCATGGTACATTTAGTAGCAGGATGAATACTCGACCGACTCGATGTCCTTCCTCTAAAATGTTCTTCTGATCTCGGCAACATCCGGAACACACACCGATCACCAAATCTCATAACACCATTCTCGTCGATTCGAACTCGCCTCCTTGACCTGGTTGATCAATGTCAACCTATCAACTAAACCAACATCAGTTTACGTCCATTTCTAATCTCTTCGAATACCACTAGTCGACTTCAACATACCCAATTTCACACTACCGGAGTAGTTTCACAAACCAAACTCGGATCTACAGGCGCTCAACCAAATCTAACTCACGAACCATCAACATCGACATGTGCAAGACTTTCTACTCAAAGCATACTGCAACCACGTTTGCTTTACCGGGATGATAATTCAAACCGAAATCATAATCTTTTAAGAATTCTAACCATCTTCTCGCCTCATGTTCAACTCTTTCGATCAAAGAGATACCTCGGACTCTTATGATCCTTGAATACCTCAAACCGAGAACCATATAAATAATGTCTCCTGACTTCAAAACAAACACAACATGAACTCTAAATCATGAGTCGGGTAATTCCTTTCATGCACTTTCAAGCTGTCATGAAGCATAAGCCTGACACCTTATCTTGCATCAATACACCACCTAATCCCATTAATGATGCGTCACATACACCACAAAGACTTAGTCGGATCGGTAAAATCAAGATCGGAGCACTTGTCAACCTCCTCTTGACTCTTGAAATCCTTTCGACATTCAATATCTCAAACAAATATCGACCCTTCTGGTCAACTTAGTCAACGACAACGCCCGTTTGGAAAATCCTTCAATAAACTTAGGTAGTAACTGCAAGACCGAAAACTACGGATCTCCGAAGCATTCTTCGGCGCTTCCCACTGAGACACCGCTTCTACTTTCGTAGGATCCACAGCGATTCCATTCTTGGAAATTACATGACCAAGAAAACTCACCTCCTACGAAATTCACACTTGGACAACTTCGCATAAAGTTTCTTTTCCTTCAGCAATTCCAACACAACTCTGAGATGTTCTGCATGCTCGCCATCGCTTTTCGAATAAATCAGAATATCATCAATGAACACTACTACAAACTTGTCAAGATACGGATGAAATATCCTGTTCATATACTCCATGAAAACACCAAGTGCATTAGTAACTCCAAACGGCATAACAGAATATTCATAATGTCCATACCTCGTTACGAATGGGTTTACGAATATCCTCGACTTCACACGAATCGATGATATCCGGATCTCGAATCAATCTTACTAAATACACAAGCTCCAGCGAGTTGATCCATCAAATCATCAATCCTCGACCAAAGGATCTGATTCTTGATTGTAACTTTATTCAATGTCGGTAGTCGACACATAACCTCATTGAACCTTCCTTCCAATAACACTGGAGCACCCCACGGCGACACACTCGGACGAATAAACTTCTTCTCAAGCAATTCCTCTAGCGCTTCTTGATTCACTAATTCGGATGCCGGCATGCGATAAGGCGCCATCGACACGGACTAGTTCGAGAATCAAATCTATAGTAAATTCTACCTCTCTCGGTGGCAATTCACTAACGTCTTAGGAAACACCTGCGGAAATTCATTCACCAGGCAATCCATCACTCTTTGCCTTTCCTTCGCTGATCGCGGAATACAACATAAACACCACGGCACCATCCTTCACACTAGATTCATACATTGACATAATCTCCTTTTCGATCTTAACCTCTTGGGGAAAATGACCGTCTTCTCAAAGCAGTTGATATGAACACGGTTGAATTCCAACATTCATTCAAGGATGATATCAAGTTGTTCTAGCGGTAGGCACACTAAATCCATACGAAACCCCATCAAAAATCACAACAGGACAATTCCTACAAACATACGAAGTAGTCCTGAACCAAGCGGAGTATCAATAACCATACTTCCATCCATATTAGAAATTTCCAAATTCAATCTCTTAGCACAATCTAACGCAATAAAAGAATCGTAGCCCGGTATCAATAATCGCAATCAAAGGTATGCCATTAATAAAACATGTACCTTTAATCGGCCGATCATCGGTTTAGTTTACGATCGGACAATGCAAACACTTTACCACCGACTTGCTCTTTCTTGGGTTTTGTGCCGAGGCGAGTATGACCCTCTTCACCACGTTGTAGCAAGTCACCACTTTCACTCTGCGGTCATTGGCCACATGGCGAACTTTCCACACTTGAAACACTTCTTATCATTGCTCTTACAGGTCCACGTCGATGTCTGTCTCACCACACTTGTAGCACTTAATGGAAGAACTAGAATCTCCTCCACGGACTTCTTCCAACCAGGATCTCTGGTTACTCCTATCATAAGGCTTACCACGATCCATCTGTTGCTTACCTTTCCTATCAACATACCTCGAGCATTCGACTTAGTGTTAGCAAGATCCTCCTCAAGAATCCTACTACAATCAACGGATCGGAAAATCTTGAATCTGACGTCGAATACCTGCTTAATCTCGTCATTCGCGTTAAAGGTGGCCGAGGATCTGACGTGAGTTCGGATCTTCGATGCATACGATTTAAATCTTTTGATTTGTTTATAAAGATGCCATGAGCATCGAGCTTTATTATTTTCAACACAAGAAAGATGATTTAATGATTATGAAAAGGGAAAGGTGAAATACCCTCGATTGATATTGGTATGCGTAACGACTAAGCGCAAACTAGACATAACGCATTGGGAGATTAAAGTAAGGGGATTGGTATATAAAGGAATACATGGAGCACCCTAAATATTTGTAGTTATCTGACTTTATATATGAATATATTTGATATGTTGTGTGTTTTTATTGCTATTTCTATGATTGGGAAAGTTTCTCCTTTGGATTTTAAGCGATAGATTATGTGGGATTCTAGGTTTTGTTATTATTGTGCTCGCAAAGATCGTGGATCTTACGCATACATATCTAGTGGGAATCGAGCATTTGTAGCTCGGATCTGAGGTTCTATGGTTTGTTTGGTGCGAGGGAGATAGAAATTTGCTCGCCAAGGATGAGACCTTGTGCCTCGTATTCTCAAAGGATGTTGAGAAAGTCGAGCAATCGTAGTTCCCACTTATGCTAGTGGAAAGCAGCGGGATGTTAGTAAGAGCAGACAAATGTCATCTTAATGAAAAATGTATCTAATCTATTTCATCACATACATTTTTGAAAAGTTTGATTGATTAAAATCTTTCATCGTAAGTATTAGGTGTTTTGCTTGAGTGTACAAGCGTTACCACTTACATGTTTAAGAAAGATGTTTGAAAAAGATGATTGAATCTTTTAACTGTAAGTATTGGGTGTTTTACTTGAGTGTACAAGCGTTACCACTTACTGTTAAGAGATGTTTTTGTTTGAAAATAGTTTGAAAAGAGTTTGAAAAGTTTTTTTTGACTGTATGTGATGTGATAGATGAGATACTTCTTCCATAGAGATGATAGATGTCTAAATCTCAAGGAGAAATTGATTAGATTAAAGGGATGCTTTTAAGAAGCCGTGGGTCCTTGTATTGTTAGCCAGAGGAGGCATTAGGGGTCGAGGTCCTTGTATGAAGCTCAAGAGGAAGCTATAGGGTATGGTGTCTTTGGCTTGAAAGGATTTCACAGAAATCATCCTTTTCGAATAAGAGTAATTTCAAAATTTTACTCTGGGAAATTTGAAAGTGATTTCAAAACCATCCTTCGGGGTTCTATCTTAGCGCGGTGATTCTTTGTATTGGAAGCCCAGAGGAGGCTGTTAAGAGATTTCCTATCTCTTTCATTGTATGATGCCCGAGAAGGCTAAACTCAATGAGGAGTTCTTTTGAGCGAAGCCCAAGGAGGTGACTCAGCGAGTGTTTGTCTTATATGAAGCCTAGCGGAGGCTAACTCGTGGGAGAGTTTCTTTGTATGAAGCCCAGAGAAGGTGACCCATCTAGGATAAGTTATCTTGTATGAAGCCAGCGGAGGCTAAACTCAACTGGTGATGAGTTGTCTTGTATGAAGCCAGCGGAGGCTATCTTGTGGGAACCTATTGATTAGTCTAATTGTTATGTTATTTATTAGGCGGTTGTATAAGCAGTGTGTGTGTGATATGTATTCACAGGAGTTTATGAAGGAAATATAAACAATGCATGATGTTTATTTCATGAAATATAAACAAGTGTTTGTAAACGAACGTTTAAAAGCAGTAACTTGATTATTCACAAGTTGAAGCGTGTACAAGGAAATGAATATGTACGAGCGAGTTTTTATGTACAGACAAAGATGGATGTACATAGGAGGTTGAGACTTACACGTAAGGAGGCCCATTGATTTGAAAGTAGTTTCACAAGGAATAATGCTCCTTTCAATACCAATGGTATTTAGTGTACAGATGAAAGAAATGATTGATCAAATTTTATACGCAAAAGTATTTTCAAAGAAAATATCATATTATATACGGATAAAAGGTTTTGAAAAAAGTATAATGTTATGTCTGAGATAAAAAGTTTGTTTAAAAATGTTTGACAAAATTTTGATATGTAAAAATATTATGTACATAAAAGAATGTTATGGGACTTACAGTGATGGAGGCCCATTGGTTTAAAAGAAATTTTACTCAGGAGAATTCTTCCTTTAAAAACCAATGGATTCGGCGTATAGACAAACGAATGAAAAACAAATGAAAGAAATTTGTTTATGTTTGAATATTGACAAAGATGTTTTGAATATGTATAAATAAAGCTAATTATGTACATAAAGGGTTGGGACTTACACCATAAGGGTGGCCCATGATTGATCGAGAATTAGGAGAAAGCGAATTGATTTTATCGTTTTAAATCGGATTGATCATGGTAAAAGATGCAAGTTTGATGAAATGTTTTTAAAAATGATTTGCAAATGTTTTGAAATGTTAAGTTTATTTGTGAGAAGTTTTGAAAAAAATCGGAAGTCGAAAACTTGAAAAATTCACCTTTTAAGGAGGTTTGAAAAAGTGTTCAGAACATCGTTTCGTCGATTAAAATTTAATCGATGAAAATATTTTTGGATTTTTGACATAATCATAAAATATATATATTAAATGACAAGTGTGCAAAAAATCATCTCAAAATGAGAAGTTTTGATTGGTTAAAAAAATTGTTGAAGTTTGATAAAAAAACATGAAAATATGGAAGTTTTGTAAAAAATTTGGTCTTGCTGGGTTTTGAACCCATGACCTTGAGGTGGGGCACGTGTCACAAAGCCTTAAGAGCAAGCCAGGGACCACTGAGCCAAACGCGCATCTGTGTTAGTGAATTAAAACACGTGTAGACAAGGCGTTGGATTGTTTGAATTTGAAAAAGATCAAGAACACGCGCGAAGCATGTTCTTCGTTTTTGATTTTCAGAAATCTAAATTCAAGCTCAAATCCTTGTTTCTTTACCAAATTGAGTGAAATAAAATTCAAACTTGACCGATTTTTCATCACGAACATGAAGATGCATGTTAATTTCATTTATATTCATTCTATCATGTTTTGATTTACGGAAAAATGAAGAACCCTAGAATCTAAGAATCCAAATTAAATTATGTGTAGTTGATAATTCTTTGGATTTTATTGAGGTTATCACTCGTTATTAGTGCAGAAACCAATTGGCCGTGAGCTTTTTTCAAATGGTGTAAGGAATCATGATATCTCAGTTCGTATGCATACCTGGAAAAGTTGAGATCGATTTCTGGGTTTAAGTGTTTCCAGTTGTTGTTTCTCAATCATTTGAGCACCGGTGTTTGTGTGGAATCTTTGTGAGTGATTAGCTTGCTTTGAATCCTTCCCAATCAATCCACCAAGTCCACACTGCAGTTCAAAATGGCAGCTCGATTTCGATGTAAATCGTGTTCTGATTAGATATTAATGGCTGGATCGCTCATATGATGTATGGTGATCTTTGTTTGAATGATTAGGTCACAGTTTGATTAAGCTCGACTCAAATTCGATTGCTTGGCGGTTTGCAAGTTTATGAACATGGAAAGTGCAAACTGATTTTGGCTTGATTTTATGTTGATTTTAAGTTTCAACTCAACTACATGTTAGTATTAGAACATGTTAGACACCAAAGAACTTCATGATTTTCATTGATTTTATAAATTGCAAGTTTTTCAAAAGTTCATCATGTTTCTTGATTTTGAAGAAAGAAAAGAAAGCATGATTCTTGCAATGCTTTGGTGTGCATTTCTCTTGGATTTGTGATGCTTTTATAGGCAAATAGGACTGCAAATGTTAGGCAAGGAATGGCATTTTGGAAAATCAAACTTACCTTAGAGGGTAAGAAAGTCTTTTGACTTTAAAGGTAAAAGGAAGCTTCCTTTTTACCATGTGCAATTTTCACAATTTGATCCAATCTTCATTCTTATCTTAAGATATTTATCAGTCCATTAGTCAAGTTGGCAAGGTTAGAAAGCTTCTAGATGAAGAAAACTCAAAATGACCTATAATTTGATGTTTTGATCTTTGAAAATCAAGTTTCATGGAGCCTTATGTTTCAATTTCATGTTTTGAGTTTTTCCAAATTCCAATTGGAACTAGGTGAAAAAATGGCTTGAAGTTTGGAAAAAATGTGAAATTTCAACACTTAGAAATTTTTCTAAGTTATAGAAATTTTGACTTTTTGTTGACTTTTCCAAATTCTTTGATTTTTTATGATCATGATGGATCATTTGAAGTATTTTGATGATTGAAAAAGTTTTGTTTTGAAAAATTTGACCAAAAGTCAAAGTTTGACTTTTACTGAGATGAAATTTCATCGAGCGTTTACGAAATTGGTGATGAATTCAGAACCTACTGTGATGTTTTGAATCCGAAATTAGGTCAAGATGTTATATCTAAAATATAATGACCAATCTCTATCCAAAAAGTCAATTCTTGCTCAAAAATCGGAGAATGCCTATGCTACCAAAACCCAATTGGTCGATCCTCGATTGATCTATGAGAAAATGGATATCGAGGATTGAAGGTGATGATTTGATCAAGATAGATCAAATGGAGTGAGAAAATCTCAAACCCTAATTGGTTAGCACTTGAATCGGATGAAAATCGTGAAACCCTAATTTTGACACATGTGAATATATACGGAATCTTTATGCAGGCTGTTAGTTATGCGGATGATGCAAATGTAAGGTGGTATATTAGGTCAAAATTTGGGGTATAACGATCACGAAGACCATTCTCAAACTTGATACATTTGGAAAATTCTCCATCGCATCGTTAGGGTAATGAGCATAATACTTTGCTAACTCGAGAAAACTTGAAGCATACTCATTGCAGGTCTTGTTACCTGCTTGAGTTCCAAAACTCAATCTCCTTCTTACCTCGGCGTCCTCGGGAAAGTACCTCCTCGGAAAAGCTCTCACGAACACCCGATTCAATGCAACACCATCTTCTTCTAGTTCGGTTACGGTAGCACCCACGGTCATCGACTTCCTCGGCCAACATGTGAGTTCCATATCTCACCTTGACCCCTCTGCCGATCTATCACTCACGAAGATCCTCTCGATCTCCTTCAACCACTTGAGCACCTTCGGGATCATCGTGCCCTTGAACAATGGAGGATTATTCCTCGAAAATTCCCCAATTGTGCATCGGCACAATCACGACTCCTCTTGGTTCCTCCGAGCACTCCGAACATTCCCAAAGCCTCAGCAATGGCATCATCATTCCTTCCGTTACCTCTTCTGGCCATTGTTCTGTAACATAACAAAACAATCTACATCAGCACACAAGTATCGACAGTGTCACTCCACACTAGTCGCATACTAAAGGGATAACGACACAGGACGAGACCGACTATGCTCTGATACCACTATTGTAACACCCCATCTAAATACCCCGAATATATTAATTAAATTAACATTTAAATCATCTTTAATCAGAGTTTAACACGGTAATCACGGGATGTCACAATTAATAAATAGAATAAACCTTCAATCAAACAGTAGCCATGCTACACTGAGGATCATCATCCCAAAATTCAATCATTATAAGACCATGTCTTACACAGCGGAAATACCAAAATCAAAATTTAATAAAACATCAAGGTTCTCAAGGAATTCAAATCCAAAATAATTAAACAATAATGATTCTCTTAACTAAGCGTTCCCCAGTGTTACAATCTAATCAGAGCATGACACTGACACACGGACTAAAAGATAAGCTCTAGAGCCATCCTCACCGACTCCTCAGCTGCTAATTTTAATCTGAAATGGTAAAGTAAGGGTGAGACTTCTCATAATTAAAGCATATTATAAGTCTTTCAATCAATAATATATCACAAGCATATTATTTTACCCATAACATAAATTGATTCACACCACAACCATATTCATCATGCTTAATCATAACAATCAACGAAGTAACAACGGAAGACATCCTAACATGTTACCACTTCATAAATACAATCGGACTCGATGCATGCGGTGCCGACTCGTGACCAAGTCACCCAACGATCCATCATCAGCCGGATACATTACCATCGATTCGTCCATAACCACTCGGACACGAATCGGCTAACCATCCATCCTCACTCGGGTATCGGTTATCGGCAATCAAGTCAAATTCCGCACAATGGGAATTAACTTCACCAAACAATGCAAATGCGCTATAATACGGTGAACTGACTTTGTGGATTTTGTATCCAAATGTGCGGATAGCAAGAGTCGCCACCGACTTTTATTTTATCAATTAAGGAAAGGTAAAAGTACGAAAAAAGACCTTCGTTTAGATTACGAGTTCGGGAGAATGGTTATGAAAAGGAAGGTATTAGCACCCTTTCCATCCGTAGTTATCTCGGGCTCTTAGTTACTCTAGATCACTTTTTAAAATTGCTTTACATGTGTTTGACAAAAATGTTTTGAAAGAGGCATTTCGCTTTGACTTTGTAATGACTCATGTAGGAGTGTATACAAAGTGTTCGGAAATGTTTTGTTTTGAAAAGAATTTGAACTTTGAAAAGAGTGTGTGGTGTGAAAAGCATTTGGTTTAGAGCAAGCAACTAAAGACTTATTTACCCACTCGAAATTGGTCGTTTTCGTACTTCTCGTTCCTTTAGAATAGCGCTAGCCATACCATTAGTTAGTAGGTAGCTCCATTCGTTGGATGTAAGTGGGACATTCGAAGGGACATCGGATGGTCATAGAAGGCAACTTGTAGGAAGTATCCTAGCACATTCGAAGGGACTATCATCATGTTTCGTGGCGACAATCGAGGTCAAGATCATGTATTCGGAAGCGACATCGTGGGTCTTATGATCTTTGTATCGAAGGGACTATGATGATTTGTTTGAAGGCAACGGTGCTAGGATACCTCTACGTTCGAGGGACATGACCATTTGAATTCGTAAGGCAACGAGAGAGAATTACCCTAAGGGGTGCGTGTGTGAGAGAAGTGTGTTGATTTCAGAATATGTTATCTTGAAGGTTAGTGGGCTATGTTCAATTTTTAGTCTTGCCATACACGCCTAATTACTAGCAGTTTATAGGGTGCGGAAAGTAAAATGCGGAATGTAAAATGCGGAAAGGTAAAGGTCCTACGCTATTACAAGGCTTTGGGGCAGATACATAATTTAAAATGCGGAAAATAAAATCCTAAATTAAACTATTACATCCCGTATACAATTACATTATTGAAAAATAAAATGAAAACGGAAGGATAAATGCAGATCGAATTAACACGTGAAGCGAGAAATCGGAAAATATGATGAAATCGAAATAAGAGAAAATGTTAGAAAAAATACAAATTTTAAATTGGAAAAAATATGACATGCTGGAAATAATGTAAACATGCTAAAATAATTTTTTGGGATTTTTTAGATGCAATTTAATAATTTAAAATGAATTTACAATGATTTAAATGCAAAATTATAAATAAAAATAAATATGCATGCAAAAATCATATTTTTAATTTATTAAATTAAATAAAGATTTTATGAAAATAATATAAAAAGAAAATTAATTTTTGATGATTTTTTAATGCAGAAATAAAATGTGGAAATTAATTAAAATATAATGCAAAATATGAAAATATAATAGAAAAATGGAAAAAGTTTGTAAAAGAAAGAAAAACCAAATGGTCACAGGAGAATCGAACCGGACCTTGCCTCTAAACCACGTCTTGCCAAGCTGAACCAAGCGCTTCCTTTGTTTGGAAACCGGATCGAGTGGAAGAAAGACAAGTGTCGCTCCACGATGCTCGGACCATGCGTCTTCACCTTTCAAATATTTGAATTTTTCGGCCATTGCTCGACGCTAAGTCCCAACAAATTCACAAACCATACATAATATAAATAAAATCTAAGGCCATGGTTCGATTCCTTGGAGCATTCGAACACATGGCATGGGTCCTATTGTCCGATTTGTCTATTAAGGAAACCCTAATTCGTTCACAGAAACCCTAATCATGGTGTAACACGATTCAGGCCATGGAAATTCAATTGGCTTGCCCAGAGAGCTTGCAAACACCTCACTAAACACAAAAACAACAACAAATCGAGTTAATAATGCATGAATGAAGGAATTCGAATTTGAAAAAAGTGTGAGCAAACCGATTTCGAATTTCTTGTTTCTGGATGGTTTTGAATGATGTAAAGTGGATCGACTCGGAGATGCCAAGGAATGTGTTTGACACCTTAAAATTGATTGAAAACGGCTGAAGGAAGGGTTGCTAGTAGCTTGAAGAACACGGTTTTTTGGCTCTAGGTTAGGGTTTCTTGAGGCAATTTTTTCGTTTTCTTTTGATTGGTATGCATCAAGTATTTATATTGGATGGATTTGAGACAATTTTGGCAAGAATCAATCACCATTCAATGATAATCAAAATTTGATTTTTGTATAAAATCAAATTTTCAAAACAATCAATTCAATCAATCTTGCCATTTGTCAAATTTCGAAATTTCTTTGGACTTTGGTGAGTTACTTGAGTCTCGAGGAAGGAATAAAATCAATCTTTCAATTAATTTTGATTTTATAATTTATTTTAAAATTTAATTTGTATTTAAATGAATAAATTCAAAATTAAATAGAAAAATAAATCAAAAATTCATGGCATTGGGCTTGGATATTCCTAATTGCATGAGGAATAAGTTTGGATGAAGAAAAAGCAAGCCCATTTGCAAAAATCGATTTTAGAAGTATCTCTCTTTGTGCATTCTTTCAAAATTGCCCACTTGTGAATGGTGTAACTTGCTCAATTTTCCACATTTTGAGTGTTCTTGGACTTTTGGAAAGCTCTAAGAGTCCTCTAACCAAAATTTTTAGTCTCATCTCAATTGGAGTTACCATGCTCAATATATCTTCAAAACAAAAAGTTGACTTTTGTTGACTTTGAAAATGACACTAATGTTTTGATCTATACCTCTCAAATGAAGCATTTTTGGACATTCTTGTGAGACATGAAGTTGTAGAGAATGGAATTTCCTTCAAAATGAGCTTTGGTGGGAAGATTTACGAGAAAGTATGAAAAGTTATGATCGGTCAAGTTGATTGACTTTTCACCTAGAAACCACAATTTAGAAAGTTTGACTTTTGAGCAAATCTTGAGTTTTCTTGATGAATCATGATCAACCCTTGATCAAATGATGAATATAACTTCAAAATGAGGATGTTGACCAAAAATTATGAAGTTTGTTGTATGTTGACCACGTTGACTTTTGTCAATCTGGTGATTTTCAACCATCGAGCAATTATGGAAACTTGACTTGAGGCTTGAAACTTGACATGGAGAATCTTTGAATCTTATGAGGAGGCATGAAGGCCATTGGAGATGTTGGAAGTTCATCTTGACTTGAGGGATACCAACCCTAATTTGGGTTGATTGTCAGGAGAGAGTTTGTCGATCAACTCTTGAGGAATCCTTGAGTAGGGATGTATGAAGCTTCTTGAGTAGATGGAGGGCAAATTTTGGGGTATGATAGCTGCCTGTTCAATCTTCTTGTAGGAAGGTTAGATTGACATGCTTGTCTTCGTGGCTGGTAGAAGATGATTGAACACTCAATCTACTGAAAATTTGCACTCATGGTCGGTGATGTTGCGGGAATGGGCTTCGGATGCCATTTGGAGAAGGCTGGGAATGAGTCGTACGTTAGACTCGATATCGGGAGGATTGCTGGAAGAGTGAGCCATACGCTAGATAGGACGTTCACGGAAAGGAGGAGATGGGCTTAAGATGCCATCGGAGAAGTCGTATGCTAGACTTCGTGTTCATTTTGAATGTAGTTATTGGTTTGCATTGATTTTTAACCATATATGCACATTCTAAAAGTGAAGAAATATTGACAAGTAGTCGGAGATGGGCTTAAGATGCCATCGAGCAACTGAGTCGTCGCTAGACTCTGTAGTTCTTTGATAATAAGGAATCGAATAAATCTTCGTGTTGATTACTCGGGGAAATAGTAGTTGGCAAGAATGTGGATAGCTTCTGTTATGCATCGGTGTCGATCCATTGCACATTATCGGAGGATAACGGGCGGTCTTCGGATAGTTTTCCGTCGATTCGGGCTTAATCTGGACCGATCGTCGGAGGACAACCAAGGCGGTTTTCGGATAGTTTTCCGTCGATTCGGGGCTTAATCACGGACACATTTGCGTCGGAAATGACTTTCACTGCTTTGGAGAAAACAAGAGAAACTTTGATAGAATATTTGTTAGCTTTATGCAAATACGATGCATGATAGTGTATGAATGACATATCGTATATTGTGATTTTATGAGTAATGTATGAATGATAGATGTTGTGGTATTTCAAAACATATCCATCTTGAAGAAGATGTGGGTGTTACCTTGAGTGTTTACATTACGCTTGGGGATTGAGTAGGTGAGAACCCGCTTTTGAAGGAGAGAGAGATATCACAATTCCTCAGATGCACTATCGACCAAGTCTTGGGCCTAGATATTTTGAGGAAGGTAGATATTTGAGAAGCTCATAGTTGGAGATCTCATATATAGACCTCTTGAGGAGAATCTGGGAGGCGATCCGTTGGGGACCTTGTATGTAGATCTGTTGAGGAAATTTAGGAGCGCTCTACTAGGGATTACAGGTGTAGATCTCGGCGGAGGCGTTTGATGGTTCTTTGGGAGACGGGTTGGGGCCCGTTGGAATCTCGGCGGGGAATAGAAGATGTAAATTTTCTCGGTGCATTATCGACCAAGTTTCAAGTCAGGATCATTGCTTTGGAGAAAAGGGTGTTGGGAGATATTGCGATGATAAATACCTCGGTTGGGATGAAGTGTTCTTGCTTGGGCGATGCGACATTGCTCGGTTGGCGGAATCATTATTCGGGGACTAACGTATACTCATTGGGAAGACTTGTGGTAGCGACAACTTTGTGGAGATCTGCTACTGTGAAATGCTTGGTGACTTTCGTCGTCATCTCGATTCCTAGAGCCTGTAGTAATTACTTTTGGTATGTCCACTTTTCGCATGTTTGTGAAGAGATTCTTATTGTCAAATGCATATAATCATTCAAAGCAAACGTTGGACTTATTGCAAACGACAATAGTGAAATATGTAAAGAGAAAGAATTTGTATTCATTTGAAATGTGGCGTATGGCCAAGTAGTTTGTATACAAGAAAGGTAAAAAGCTATGTGGAAACAATCTCGTTAAGTTCCAACTATGCTAGTACTCATATATTTCAACTTTCTCATCTCTTTGTTGTCAGTAGAAAGTGAGTGAATTGATCTTCGCCATTTGAATCTTGAATCTTGATAGTAGTGCAGAGCGGTGATGGAAGAGACATAGTAAATGCGCTTAAATCCTAACTTTTGCCTAGACCGCCTTTCGGGTTTTGATCTAGGGATACCCTTTTTGCCCAAGCCGGGTTTTAATTGTCGGTGTACATGTTTTGTATATATCCTTTATTTTTGCGAACCTTTTGGTTCGCAGGGATACTTTTTTGGCCTAGGCGATCGACCTAGCGGTCTCTTTTATCGTAGTATTTTTGACTATGTCTGCGTTCACTGGGGTGTGGGAAGTCTTCACCATCCATGGTGCTAAGTATCATAGCTCCAGGAAAATCTTGACTTGACGGTCCCTCGTGGGTGGGAGTCCATTTGCCCACAGGATCACCTTGTGGAAGAATGATGCGCTTGACTACTAGATCACCTACTTGGTAGACTCGGTGCTTGACCTTCTTGTTAAATGCTACGATCATTACCACGATAGATCTCGTCCATGGCGGATGGGCGAGTCGTTCTCATCAATCAAGTTAATCGGTCAAGGCGATGCGGACCCAATCATCTTCGCTTAACTACTACTCCGGAGGACTACGGTTGAAGGTATCCGAACTTGATGGGTAAGGCGGCTTCCATACCGTATCTGAGAGAAGGGGTTGCCCAGTGGATGTCCGTCTTTGTGGTCACGATAACCATGAAGAGCAAATGGTAACATCTCATGCCAATCCTTGTAAGTCACAGTCATCTTACATATAATCTTCTTAATGTTTTTGTTGGCGGCTTCCATGCGCCATTCATCTTAGGCCGATATGGAGAAAATTGTGATGTTTGATCTTGAGCTGCGTGCGAGTTCGGTGATCATCTTGTTGTTGAGATTAGAACCGTTATCGTGATAATTCTTTCGAGTGCCATATCGATAGATAAGATTATGCTTGATGAATCGAGCCTGACATTCTTAGTAACGGATGCGACGAGGCTGCTTACCCATTTGGTAAAGTAATCAATTGCCACAAGGATGAAGCGATGTCCATTGGAAGTTGTGGGCTTGATTTCTCCATCATGTCAATGCCCCACATTGCAAAAGGCCAAGGAAGTTAAAACATTTAGTCTTGGAGTGCGTGCACTTTGTCGGCATAAATCGGCACTTGTGACAAGATCGAGCATAGCGGTGACAATCGACTTCCATGGTGGACCAATAATAACTGTTCTCAAAATCTTCTTAGCCATGGTGTGTCCACTTGGTGGGTACCAAATGCACCTTGTGTAACTCTTCCATGATCGCATTCTTGTTTTACGGTCTACGGAGATAAGCACGGATCGTGGTTGCGCTTGTATAGGATGCCGTTGTTGAGGAAGAATTTGGATGCAAATCTTCTCATGAACTTCTTATCGTTGTGGATGCCCTGCGGAGATATTCACGAGTCTCGAGATACCTCTTCACGTCATAGTACCAAGGTTTCTCTTCTGCGTCGAGCTCATAACAATATCTTTGGTTAGTCGAACTTCTCAATCATGATGCGGGAGCCTCGTTGTCCCATCTAACCTTGAACATAGGCGACATAGTAGCCAATCGTCTGATTCTCTTCTCGTGGAATATGATTGAAAGTAATCTCTTGAGTAAGGGATCGAACTCGAACATGCTCTCGATCTGAATGAGATTCGGATGCTTCGTATCCCATTCGCCCTTAATCGTGATCACCAAAGTGAGTCCCCATACTTGCAAGAACTTGATTCTTAAGTCAATAGACTTTGATACCCATGATGCTGCGCGTATTCGGCCATGTTGTTAGTGCTGAAACATAATCTGGCGATGAAAGGAGTATGTCGCTGTAGGGGATGTAATGATGGCGCCAATGCCATTGCCAAGTGCGTTCGAGGCTCCATCAAAGACCATAGTCCATCGGGATCCTTGTTCGGGTCCCGTGCGGGCTGGTTCTTCTGATCGATGACTAGTAAAACATCTTCGTCGGAAATTGAGCGCATAGGCGATAGTCATCTACGACGATGAGCCAAATGATCGGCTACTACACTTCCTTTGATCGCTTTACGAAAGTGTCTTGGATGTCGTATTCGGTCAAGATCATTTGCCATCTTGCTATTCTTCGGAGGAGTGGTTTCTCAAAGATGTATTTTATCGGATCCATCTTGAAATCAACAAAGTAGTGTGGTCGACATATCTTGTCTTAGTCGTGCGAGAAGAAATCGTTGCAAGTTTTCTCATTTGTGAGTATCTTGTTTCCGATCGGTAAACTTTTGCTAAGGTAGTATATTGCATGCTCTTTTCGACCAGACTCGTCATGTTGCCCCACACACCCCATTGAATTCTCTAAACATTAAGTACATGATAAGAGTCTTCCTTTGGCGGTGACATCGGGATAGGAGGATTACGAAGGTACTCCTTGATTTTGTCAAAAGCGATCGCAATCGTCATTCCATTCCACTACTTGATCTTTCTTTAGTAACAAAGATTGGCTCACAAGTAGCGATTAGGTGTGCAATGAATCGGCAATGTAGTTCAATCGGCCCGAAACCTCGACTTCCTTCCGATGCGGGGGCTGGCATCTCTTGAATAGCTTTAACCTTGGCGGGATCAACAATACCTTTACCGCGACAACAAACCCTAGGCTTTTACGGATCGACTCCAAAGGTGCACTTGTTGGGATTAAGCCTCGCTGTACTTCTTCAACCTCAAACAATTTACGCAAATGACCAAGATGTTCTTCTTTAGTACGTGATCGAGCTATCATGTAAATCGGCGTAGACCTACATCTCGTGATGAATCATGTCATGAAATAATGTCACCATGCACGATAAGTGGCGCTGCGTTCTTTAGTCCGAGCAGCATAACCTTGTAGCGAAGTGCCCATGTGTAACAAAGTAGTCTTCTCCATGTCTTGAGGCCATTTTGATCGATTATGTAGGAGAAACCATCCATGAAGGAAAACCTTATCTTTGGCGGTGTTGTCAACCAGAACATCAATATGAGGAAGTGGGAAATCATCTTTCGGACTTGCTTTGTTCAGATCTCTGTAATCCACACACATTCGTACTTTACCATCTTTCTTAGGTACGGGTACCACATTTGCAACCAGGGATAAGAGGTGTGACTAAGAACCGGTGTTGAATTGTTTCATAACCGGCTTTGATTTTCTCGACATCTCGGGGCGTCGTGAGACCTACATTTCAGGGAGAAAACCTTCTTTTGTTGGTAATCGGTGAACCACAATATCAATGTCTAAACCAGGCATATCTTCGTATGACCAAGCAAAAACCTCAATGTAGTCTCGTAGCATACGAATCAACCTTTCTTTAACTTGTTCTCAAGACCGCTCCTATCTTGATCTCTTTTCGTCCTCGTGATGCCCAATTCACAACCTCATTTGTCTCTTCGTGTGGTTGTATAACTCGCTCTTCTTTGTGCTTGATCGCAAGTTCTCGGCACTTCACAATCTTCTTCACTTTCGTCTTGACTTGGTAGATCGGATTATCGAAGTCATATTTAGCACTAGCATAGTTGTTATTAACGAGATTCGGAGTGATTGCGATTGTATCACGTGGGTGTGTGTAAGAAACACATAGCTTTTGAAGGGGTGATAAAGTAAAGAAAGAAAACAAACAATTGAATGCAAAGTCCAACGATTTATTGAATGAAAATACGACGACGGATAATAACCATGAAGCGAGCCATGATGCCGGGCAATAGGCTTTCAAAGTTTATTGTTCAAAACATAAAGAAATAAAAAGCAAAACAAAACAAAAGCAATTACTCACTAAAGGAGATTGGTATAGCGTCTTGATCTTCCAATTCTTGAGCCCATAGTGCAGTTGGGAAGATCCACTTCTTTTTATTGAAGCGTTGTCGTCGTCTTCTATAGCATGGATTCCACTGGCGATGGAAAGGAAGTTGGGCACGTTGGCGTATCATCTTCGACCCTTGATAGTGAAGCCTAAACCGGTCTTGTCAAATTTGAAAGGAAGATCGGGGAGCTGTCCCCAATAGAGCTACCTTCTTCGACAACGACAGCGTCTTCGGTGAGGCCATCTAGGCGGAGCTTGTGTAACCAGGGAGTGGCGGGAGAGTCAGCGAGCACGACTACGGGGATTGTCTCAAAGCTTGCGGGGTCTCAAAGAATTCACCTTCCATCTCGAGGTATCGGAATGACATAGATGACCATATATTCTTCTTCACCACATCGTGACAACCTTCCCTTTACGGGTACTTTAGTTTCGATGTAAGGTAGAAACAGCCCCATGTATCCAAGGCGTCCAGTAGGCAAGAGTAGCGGGGCGGATGTCCATGACAAAAGTGGAATCAAAAGTCGGGAACCGACTTTACAGGAGTGAGCTCTCCAAGCACTCCGCTTAGAACCATCAAAGCCCTCACAATAATGTCAGGGTCTCGGAACCAACCCTTCGACATCAAGTCGATCAAGCGATCTTGGAAGAATATTCACGAGCCGGTATCCACCAAACATGAGACAAGGTAGTGCCCTTATTCGACAGAGATGTGCAAGGCTTTGTTGTGTTTCTTTCGGGGTCAATCGACATCGAGAGCCTAGGCCGTTGTTGGCAGCAGGCTAGCAATACAAACTTCAAGCGGTCGGTGGTAGTGTCTTGCAGATGCGTGAGCATTCTTGAGAACTTCACCAGGCATTAGCATGAGCCTCGAACCTGAGGCGAGCAAGCATGGAGATTTTGGACGGTCATCCCAATTGTTCCACAACATTGTAGTCACTTTTCTTGATAATCTTGAAATTTCCTCCATTTCTTGTTTGGAGGTGTCTTGTAACTTTCTTTGGTACTTAGGTTGACAGCATGAGTCAAGTTCTTTCCCTCTAGCTTGGGAATGGGTTGAATGGGTGGAATGTTGGAGTCATGATGTCTTTTGGAGGAGATATCCGGAGAGAATACCTTAGGTTACAGTCACCTTACTAGATCGGTGATGTTGTCAATGTCGGGAATGGTAGCTTCATAGTAAGATCTTCATGGTCGGAGGGTCTTGCTTGGCGCCATGATAGTAAACATCACTCCATAATTCGGGGAATAGCTTTGTCGGAGGAATATGGGCAGTGCAGGAGAAGTAATAATGAGAGGTGCCACTCTGAGCACGGAATCATCCTTATCGTGTTAACATTAGCATAGTCTTAGGAATCGTCACCCGTCCGTTAGCCTTAACATCTTCAATAGGAATCTTGTAGCTTTGAGGCGTGTACTTCACCATGTAATCATACTTTCCACTTGGCTGCCCCAAGGTATCCCACAGATAATGCAGTTTCGTTTGCATTGTCGATCTTGACTTAGACATATCTTCACACACTTACACGGTGGTTTGGAAATAGTATCTCACGGTTATCCATCATACCTTTGAACCGTCTTCTCGACCAAGCACAACCATCAGTGCGGATGGGCACGACAATTCTGGGCATCTGGATTGACAAACTTGTAGCAAATTCTTCTTAGTCATCAGGAGGAATGGTGAGTCATCTATGTTGAAAACATAAGTATCTTCCCAACTGACATTGGAACTCTTGTCATGATTAGGCATAGGCGCGTTGATCACAATTCGGTCTCAGCGGGAGGATCAAATTCAATGCTTAGCTTGATCATATCTTGAATCTTGTTCTTGAGCCCAACAATCATCGATTACTATGTCACGGGCTATTGGGTGGTAGCACACTTAGCATTAGGATTGTATTTGGGGAGGAGGTGTTGACATTACGGAGGATCCTCAGGTGTCGGCTCTCTCTCAACATGTGTTGCAAGGCTTGCGACAACGGCATGTTGATCTTAAAGCGTCTTAGTGGCGCGTTACGGTTCAGCGTGTTGTCTCGAGGTTGTCTTGATGTAGGATTAGAGATCCAACTACCCCCAGTTGGCGGTCGGTCTTGGCTCGGCTTTCGACCATACCTGACATTAGTTTCTTTCTTACCACCAAGGATCTCTTGTGACATTTGAAGATGACTACATGGATCTTCCCACTCTTAATACCGACTTCAATCGCTGCTTTGTAAGTATCAACTCGGTGAATCCGTTGAAGAGTTTCAATCGGTGATTGAAGAATGGGCCCGTCAGTGTTCCCATGAACATATCAACCAACTCCCTATTGGACAAGGGTGGTTGAACTCTGCCTGCTAAATCTCTCCATTTCTGAGCATACTCTTTGAACTTCTCATCGCGACCCATAGACATGTTTTGCGGTTGCATGCGAGTGGGTGTCGATTCGACATTGTACTCATCATCGTAGAAAGCATCGCTAAGTCACTCAATGCGGATAAGGTCATTCTCTAGGCGATAATACCACTCATTGAGTTCCGGACAAACTTTCTTGAAAGTAGTGCATCCACAACTTCCTGTCATCAGTGTGGGGATTGATCTTCTGGACATAGGACTTCAAATGCAGCTTAGGGCAAGACACGCCATCATACTTAGCAAAATTTGGAACTTTGAACTTGGGAGGATCACAACACAGGAACAAGACTCAAATCATCAAAATTCGGCCGGTCATCTTGAGTTTTCCACACATTGAGACGGTCTTGAGTTGCTTGTACTTGTCATCTTCATTAGAGTATTGGCCATCATCATAGTTCTTCTCAAGCTCGGTGGGCCTTCACCATCACCCTGTTACTTTCCTCGGTATGGACACTTCCTTGAGAGCTCAATCGGATGACCACCTTAGGACCACCTTTGTAGCGTCTGCCCATGTTGAGGAGACCAACCTTCTTCTTCTTGTTGATGAGCTTCTTCAATCTTCTTGGCCTTGGACCAAGTGGTGAACATCTGCTTTGGCGAGGCATTCGAGCTTGGAGATCTTTGTGATCTGTTGAGCCATTTACGCTAAAATAAATAGCGAGCAAATGAGAAAACCAATCTTCAATGTACACGTGATGCAATGTTATGCTATGCGATGTAATGTTTATGCGAATGCAATGCAATGTTTTCAAGGACCTTAGAGATTTAAATTTGTTAAACAAGCAAGGAACAAACATTTATTAGTACTCTTCTTATTATTCTTTTTTTTCTTTTTAAGTACAAAAGATAGTTCAAAACAATAAAAAGAAAAGCATAAAAATCCTAAAGCTCTAAGTCTCCCACGGGCCCTTCCTCTTGGTGCTGATGTAGGCATTGATGCTTCGCTCTCATGAAGTAGCTTTGTCAACTCTAGCACTCTTCTTCTGCATAGCATTGAGTTTCAAAGTGTGTCACGGTGAACCGACTTTGTAGGATTTTGTATCCAATGTGCGGATAGCAAGAGTCGCCACCGACTTTTATTTTTATCCAATTAAGGGAAGGTAAAAGTAGCGAAAAAAGACCTTCGTTAGATTACGAGTTCGGGAGAATGGTTATGAAAAGGGAAGGTATTAGCACCCCTTTCCATCCGTAGTTATCTCACGGACTCTTAGTTCTCTAGATCACTTTTTAAAATTGCTTTCTGTGTGTTTGACAAAGATGTTTTGAAAAAGGCATTTCGCTTTGACTTTGTAATGACTCATGTAGGAGTGTATACAAAGTGTTCGGAAATGTTTTGTTTTGAAAGAAGAATTTGAATTTTGAAAAAGAAAAGAGTGTGTGGTGTGAAAAGCATTTGATAGAGCAAGCAACTAAAAGACTTATTTACCCACTCAGAATTGGTCGTTTTGTTGTACTTCTACATTCCTTTAGAATAGCGCTAGCCATACCATTAGTTAGTAGGTAGCTCCATTCGTTGGATGTAAGCGGGACATTCGAAGGGACATCGGATGGTCATAGAAGGCAACTTGTAGGAAGAGTCCTAGCACATTCGAAGGGACTATCATCATTTTTAAGGCGACAATCGAGGTCAAGATCATGTATTTGGAGGCGACGCCGTGGGTCTTATGATCTTTGTATCGAAGGGACTATGCTGATTTTTTGGAAGGCAACGGTGCTAGAATACCTCTACGTTCGAGGGACATGACCATTTTGAATCGAAAGACATCGAGAGAGAATTACCCTAAGGGGTGCGTGTGTGAGAGAAGTATATCAAATTTAGATATTTTATCTTGAAGATTAGTGGGCTATGTTCAATTTTAGTCTTGCCATACACGCCTAATTACTAGCAATTTATAAGGTGCGGAAATTAAAATGCGGAATGTAAAGTGCGGAAGGTAAATGTCCTCGCTATTACAAGGCTTTGGGCGATACATAATTTAAAATGCGGAAAATAAAATCCTAAATTAAACTATTACATCCCATATCTGATTACATAATTGAAAAATAATATGATAAAATGATAAAGAAAATCGTCGAATCGGATCAACCGTACAAAAAGAAGAAATCGGAAAATGCAATATGATCGAACAAGAGAAAAATGTTAGAAAAATGCAAATTTTAATATGGGAAAATTAATACATGCTGGAAATAAGATAAATAAGCTAAAATAATTTTTTGGGATTTTTTAAATGCAATTTAGTAATTTAAAATGAATTTATAATGATTAAAATGCAAAATTACAAATAAAAATAAATATGCATGCAAAAAGGTATTTTTTAATTTATTAAATTAAATAAAGATTTTCAGAATATAAATGTAAAAAGAAAATATTTTTTAGTAAATTTTTAATGCAGAATAAAAATTATGAAAAAGAAATTAAAACAATGCAAAATATTGAAATAATTAAAAATAGGAAAATAGTGAGTTTTGTAAAAGAAAACATTGGTCTTGCGGAGTTGGAAGACCTTGTGTTCAAACTTTGAGTCCTTGCCTTTGCCATCCGAGGCAGTAGCGTTCCTTGTTTGAAAAGGAGCGAGTAGAAGAAAGACAAGTGTTGCTTCTGGTTTCCTCATGGCAGAAGCTTCATCGTCCCAATTCAAATATTTGAAGCTAGCGTCGGCCATTGTTCGGCCTACGTCCTGACTAATTCAAAAATCAAGCAAACATAATATAAATGAATTCTAAAGGCATGGTTCGATTCCTTGAAGCATTAGAACACTGTAGTATGGGTCTTATGGTCCAATTTTTCCATTTAAACAAAGCCTAATTCGAGCTCGAAACCCTACTATGGTATATCATGATTCGAATGGAAATTCAATCAAACAACCCGAAAGCTTGCAAACTTATCATGATCATAAAAACAACAACAAATCGTGTTAATAATGCATGAATGTTAAAATCGAATTTGGAAAAGTGTGAAACATTTAATTTCTTGTTTGGATGGTTTTGAATGAGTGAAATCTAGATAAACTCTGAGGATGCCAAGGAATGCAATGGAATCCTCAAATTGCTTGAGAACATTGGAAATAAGATTGCCATTGCTTGAGAACACGATTTTTCGGTTTGAGAATAGGGTTTCAAGGCAATTTTAAGTCCTCTTGTGATTGGTATGCATCGGTATATATCTTTGGATGGATTTGACATTGTTTTGGGAAGATTTGATCACCATTCAATGATAATCAAATTTGATTTTCATGAAAATCAAATTTTCAAAACAATCAATTTCAATCAATCTTGCCTTTTTGTCAAATTTCGAAATTTCTTGGGCTTTGGTGAGTTTCTTGAATCTTAAGGAAAGAATAAAATCAATCTTTCAATTAATTTTGATTTTATAATTTATTTTAAAATTTAATTTGCATTTAAATGAATAAATTACAAATTAAATAGAAAAATAAATCAAAAATTCGTGGCATTGGGCTTGGATATTCCTAATTGTATGAGGAATAAGTTTGGATGAAGAAAAAGCAAGCCCATTTGCAAAATTTGATTTTGGAAGTATCTCTCTTTGTGCATTCTTTCAAAATTGCCCAACTTGTGAATGGTGTAACTTGCTCAATTTTCCACATTTTTGAGTGTTCTTGGACTTTTTGGAAAGATCTAAGAGTCCTCTAAACAATGTCTTTGGTTTCATCTCAATTGGAGTTACCATGCTCAATATATCTTCAAATCAAAAAGTTGACTTTTTGTTGACTTTGAAAATGACACGTAATGTTTTGAGCTATACCTCTCAAATGAAGCATTTTTTGGACATTCTTGTGAGACATGAAGTTGTAGTGAATTGAATTTCCTTCAAAACAAGAGGTGGTGGAAAAATTTATGAGAAAGTATGAGAAAGTAATGATCAGTCAAAGTTCAGTTGACTTTTCACCTAGAAACCCTAATTTAGAAAGTTTGACTTTTGAGCAAATCTTGAGTTTTCTTGATGAATCATGATCAACCCTTGATCAAATGATGAATGTAACTTCAAAATGAGGATGTTGACCAAAAATTATGAAGTTTGGTGTATGTTGACCACGAGTTGACTTTTTGTCCATCTGTTGATTTTCGACCATCGAGCAATTGCACGAGGAAACTTGACTTGTGAGGCTTGAAACTTGACATGGAGAATCTTTGAAGCATATGAGGAGGCATGAAGGCCATTGGAGATGTTGGAAATTCATCTTGACTTGAGAGATACCAAACCCTAGTTTGGGTTGATTGTCTAGGAGAGAGTTTGTCGATCGACTCTTGAGAATCCTTGAGCATAGATGTATGAAATCTCTTGAGTAGATGGAGGGTAAATTTTGGGGTGACAGCTGCCTGTTCAATCTTCTTGTCTTTGGAGGGTTAGATTGACATGCTTGTCTTTCGTGACACAGGGTAGAAGATGATTGAACAAATACACAATTTGCACTTTGTTGGTGGATGATGCGGGAATGGGCTTAGGATGCCATTTGGATACTTATTTGGAGGATGAGTCTTCGCTAGACTCGAGAATGTTGATAGGAGAATTGCGGAGATGGGCTTAAGATGCCATCTGGAGGATCGATCTTTGGGGAGTGAGCAGCTGAGCTCTGTGAGTCGTTCTGGAAGGACATGGAGATGGGCTTAAGATGCCATCTAGAAGTCATCACGTTAGACTTCGTGTTCATTTTTGAATGAAGTTACTGGTTTGTATTGATTTTTAACCATATATGCAGCATTATGAAAGTGAAGCACTATTGATAAGTAGTCGGAGATGGGCTTAAGATGCCATCCAAGCGAGGTCGTCTGCTAGACTCGTGATTCTTTATTGACAATCGGGAATCAGAATAAATCTTCGTCTTGATTACTACGAAGGAGGTTGTAGTTGGCAAAATGTGGATAGCTTCCCTGTTGTGCATCGGGTGTTGATCCATTGCCTGTTATCGGAGGATAACCAGAGGTGGTCTTTCGGATAGTTTTCCCATCGATTCGGGGCTTAATCCTGGACCTGTCGTCGGAGGACAACCAAGGGCGGTCTTTCAGATAGTTTTCCCGTCGATTCGGGTTTAATCTGGACCGATCGTGGAGGACAACCGGGTGGCCTTCGGATAGTTTTCGTCGATTCGGGGCAATCACGACTGTTTGCGTCGAAGTGGTTACATTTTTGGAGAAAACAAGAGAAACTTTGATAGAATATTGGTTAGTTTTATGCAAAGTATGATGCATGACAGTGTATATGAATGACATATGCATGAATTATGACTTTATGAGTAATGTATGAATGATAAATGTCGTGATATTTCAAAACATATCCATCTTGAAGAAGATGCGGACGTTCTGTTTGAGGATTTTCTGACTTCCGCTTGGGGAATTGAGTAGATGAGAACCCGCTTTGAAGGAAGAAAGATATCTGGATTCCTCCGTGCACTATCGACCAAGTCTTGGGCCTAGATATTGTTGAGGAAGGTAGAGATTGGAAGCGTTGTTGGAGATCTCATATAGACCTGCGAGGAGAATCGGGAGGCGAGGCTGGGGACCTTGTATGTAGATCCTGCTGAGGAAATGTAGGAGGCGCTCTATTGGGGATTCTGGGTGCAGATCCCACTGGAGAGCATTTGGTAGTTGCCGAGAAACCTAGTTAGAAGAGTCAGGAATCCGTTGTAATCACACAGGCGGGGAATGAAGATGTAGTTTCCTCAGATGCCTTATCACCAAGTCTTGGAGTCGGATAATGCTTGTTGGGGAAAAGGACGGATGAGAGATACCATGGGATAAATACCTTATTTGGGGGTGAGGTTCTTGGAGGCGATGTAACATTACTTAGTTGGGCGGAATTGCAGCGTGGATTCCTTTTGCTCGCTGAGGAAGTTGTGTTGTAGTGACACTTTGCGGGAATCATGCTCACGGGGAATGTTTTGGTGACTTTCGTCGTCGTCCCAATTCACGGAGTGCGTAGTAAGTACTTTTGTATGTTCACTTTTGTATGTTTGCGATTAGATTCTTATTGTCAAATCGTAGTCATTCAAGCAAGCGTTGGACTTATTGCAAATGATAAAGTGAAAATTGTAAAAAGAAAGAAATTGTATTCATTTGAAAGGTGGCGTATGGCCAGTAGTTTTATACAAGAAAGGAAAAAGGCTATCACGGAAACAATCTCGTTAAGTTCCAACTATGCTAGTACTCATATATTTCGACTATCTCTCTCCTTCCATGCGTTAGAAAGTGAGTGGTGATCTTACGCCATTTGAACCTGAATCTTGATAGTAGTGGGCGGATGATCACGGAAGAGACATAGTAAATGCGCTTAAATCCCAACTTTTGCCTAGACCGCTGGTTTCGGTCTCACGGGATACCCTTTCTTGCCCAATCCGCCTTTCGGGTTTTCGACTTGGGGTGTACATGTTTTGTATATATCCTTAACTTTTGCAGAACCTTTTGGTTCGCCAGGATGCCCTTATTTTTGCCGGTTAAATGACCTAGCGGGTCTCTTTATCGTAGTATTTTTGTTGTCTGCGTTCACGGGTGTGGGAAGTCTTCACCATCCATGGTGCTAAGTATCATAGCTCCGGGAAAATCTTGTCACGGACTACAAATGGTCCCTCATGGGTGGAGTCCATTTGCCCCAGGATCACCTTGTGGGAGGATGATGCGCTTGACTACTAGGTCCTGACTTGGTAGACTCGGTGCTTGACCTTCTTGTTAAATGCTCGATCATTCGCTTACGTACGTCTGTCAAGTGGCGGATGGGCCGTCGTTCTCATCAATCAAGTTGATCGGTCAAGGCGATCTGGACCCAGTCGTCTTCCCTAACTACGCCTCACGGAGGACTACGGTTGAGGGTCCCGAACTCGATGGGTAAACGGCTTCCATACCATATCGAGAGAAGGGGTTGCCTGATGTTCGTCTTGAATAGTCGAGATAACCATGAAGAGCAAATGGTAACATCTCATGCCAATATTTGTATCAACATCATTTCATATAATCTTCTTAATGTTCTTATTGGCGGCTTCCACTGCGCATTCATCTTAGGCCGATGGAGAAGAATTGTGATGCTTGATCTTGAACTGCGTGCGAGTTCGGTGATCATCTTATTGTTGAGATTGGAACCGTTATCTATGATAATCCTTTCGGGGTGCCATACGATGATAAGATTATGCTTGACGATCGACACAATATTCTTGGTAACGGATGCATCGAGGTCATACACTTGGTGGTAATCAATTGCCACAAGGATGAAGCGATGTCCATTGGGCGGGGCTTAATCTCTCCGATCATGTCAATGCCCCACATTGCAAAGGCCAAGGAAGTTAAAACATTCGGAAGTCTTGGAGGTGCGTGTACTTTGTCGGCATAAATCGGCACTTGTGACAAGATCGAGCATCGTGACAATCACTTCCATGGTGGACCAATAGTAACCGTTCTCAAAATCTTCTTAGCCATGGTGTGTCCTTTGGAGTGGGTACAAATTAGCCTTCGTGTAACTCTTCCATGATCGCATCTTTGTTTTCGGTCACACAGTGAGTAAGCACAAGTCGTGGTTGCGCTTGTATAAGATGTCGTTCTTGAGAAAGAATTTGGATGCGAATCTTCTCATGAACTTCTTATCATTAGATGCCCTCAGGATATTCTGAGTCTCAAGATACCTCTTCACGTTATAGTACCAAGGTTTCTCTTACCGTCAAGCTCACAACAATACAACGGCTCGTTACGAACTTCTCAATGATGATGATGGGGAGCCTCGTTGTCCCATCGACCTTGAACATAGATGACATAGTAGCCATAAATGCATAGTGATTCTTCTCGTGGAATATGATTGAAAGTATCTCTTCAAAGTAGGAAATCAAACTCGAACATGCTCTCGATATGGAATGAGATTCGGATGCTAGTATCCCTCGCCCTAATCGGTGATCACTAAAGTTGAGTCTCCATACACTTGTAAGAACTTGATTCTTAAGTCAATAGTGACTTTGATACCCATGATGCAACCGTACTCGGCCATGTTGTTCGTGCAATGAAACATAATCTGGCGGTGAAAGGCGTGTGTCGCTGCGAGGATGTAATGATGGCACCAATGCCATTGCCAAGGTTGAGGCTCCATCAAAGACCATGGTCCATCGGGATCCTTGTTCGAGGTCCTTAATGCGGGCACAGTTCTTCGCAATCGGTAACTAGTAAAACATCTTCGTCTGGAAATTGAACTGCATAGGCGTGATAGTCTATGGCTTGATGAGCCAATGATCGGCTACCACTTCCTTTGATCGCTTTAAGAAGTGTCTGGATGTCGTATTCGGTCAAGATCATTTGCCATCTTGCTATTCCAGGAGAGGCTGGTTTCTCAAAGATGTATTTTATCGGATCCATCTTGGAAATCAACAAGGTAGTGTGAGTCAACATATCTTTGTCTTAGTCGTGACGATGACCAAAGTGTTGCAAGTTTTCTCAAGTTTGTGAGTATCTTGTTTCACGGTCGGTAAACTTTTGCTAAGGTAGTATATTGCATGCTCTTTCGACCAGACTCGTCATGTTGACCCAACACACCTTGAGTTCTCTAACAACATCAAGTACATGATAAGAGGTCTTCCCTTGACATCGAGATAGGAGGATTGTAGGTACTCCTTGATTTTGTCAAAAGCGATCGGCAATCGTCGTTCCAATCCACTACTTGATCTTTCTTAAGTAACTTGAAGATTGGCTCACAAGTAGCGATTAGGTGTGCAATAGATACGGCATGTAATTCAATCGGCCGAAACCTCGACTTCCTTCTCGATGCGGGGCCATCTCTTGAATAGCTTTAACCTTGGCGGGGTCAACCTCAATACCTTTACATGACAACAAACCCTAGGAGTTTTCGGATCGACTCAAAGGTGCACTTGTTGGGATTCGGTCTCAACTGTACTTCAACCTATCAAGTTTTGCAAATGATCAAGATGTTCTTTTTGTTCTGACGAGCTATCATGTAAATCGTAGACCTCTATCTCGTGATGAATCATGTCATGAAATAATGTAACCATAGCAGCGATAAGTGGCGCTGCGTTCTTGATCCGAGCAGCATGTAGTAATGAAAGTGCCCATTGTGTAACAAAAGTAGTCTTCTCCATGTCTTGAGGAGCCATTTGATCTGTTATGTAGGAGAAACCATCATGAAGGAAAAACCTTATCTTTGAGAGGTGTTGTCAACAGTATCAATATGAGGAAGTGGAAATCGTCTTTCGGACTACTTTGTTTAGATCTTTGTAATCCACACATTCGTACTTTGCCATCCTTCTTGGTAATGCAGGGTACCACATTTGAGGGATAAGAGGTGTGACTAAAACCGCTTGAGCGCTTCATGACTTGACTTTGATTTTCTCACGACATCTCGGGTATCTGACGACATACATTTCTTTGGGAGAAAACCTTCTTTTATGACAATCGGTGTACCACAATATCAATGTCAAACTCATGTCTTGTATGACCAAGCAAAAACCTCAACGTAGTCTCGTAGCATCTGAACCAACCTTTCTTTAACACTGTTCTCAAGACCGCTCCTATCTTGATCTCTTTTACATCTTCGTCGATGCCCAAATTCACAACCTCAACTTGCTCTTGGTGGGTATAACTGCTCTTCTTCTTTTGTGATCGGCAGTTCTCTGGCACTTCACAATCTTCCTCACTTTCGTCTTGACTTGTAGATGGATTATCGAAGTCATATTTAGCACTAGCATTTGTTATTAACGAGATTCGGAGTGATTGCGATGTATCACGTGGGTGTGTAAGAACACATAGCTTTTTGAAGGGTGATAAAGTAAAGAAAGAAAACAAACAATTGAATGCAAAGTCCATGAATTTATTGAATGAATCATGACGACGAGATAATAACCCTCGTAAACGAGCCATGATGCCGGGCGAGGCACCGAGCTTTCAAAGTTTATTGTTCAAAACATAAAAATCTGACAAAAACAAAACAAGAGCAATTACTCGACTAAAGGAGATTGGTATAACGTCTTGGTCTTCCATTCTTGAGCCATGATCTGGAGTTGGGAAGATCCACTTGCGTGTCGGCCGTTGTAAATCTTCTATGGATTCCACTCACGGGTGATAGAAAGGAAGTTGGCCAGCAGCGTTCAGGCGTATCATCTTCGACCCTTGATGGTGAAGCCTAAACCGGTCTTGTCGATTTGAAAGGAAGATGGAGCCGTCCCAAATAGTACTACCTTCTTCAACATCCGCTTGAGCATCTTTCAAGGCCATCCTAAGCGGAACTTTAGCAACCGGGTAGGGAGGAGTCATGAGGCATACGGGTATTGTTTCAAAAGCTTGCGGGGAGTCTCAGAAGATTCACCTTCCATCTCGAGTATCGAAATGATTGTAGATAGTGACCATATACTCTTCTTCACCACATCTTGTAACAACCTTCCCTTTCACCGGGTATTTAACACGATGTAAGGTAGAGGTATGTTGCTTGCCCGTGTATCAAGGCGTCCAAGTAAGCAAGAGTGGCAGGACGAATGTCCATGTCAAAGAATGTGGAGTCAAAGTCTGGGAACCGACTTTGTGGTGATGAGCTCTCAAATCGTATTAGAACCACCAAAAGCTCTCACGATTATGTCAACGGGTCTCAGAACCAACCCTGACATCAAGTCGATCAAAAGCGATCTTGACGGGATATTCAAACAGGGTATCCACCAAGACATGAGACAGTGTAGTGCCCTTGCATTCAACAGAGATGTGCAAGGCTTTGTTGTGTTCTTCCGGAAGGAGTCAAATCGACATCGGAGAAGCCTAGGCCGTTGTTGGCGGCCGAATAGCAATACAAACTTAATTGGTCAATGGTAGTGTCTTCGGCACATGAGCACTCTTGAAACTTCACCAAGGCATTAGCATGAGCCTCGGAGCACAAAGCCAGCAAGCATGGAGATTTTGAATGAGTCTGTCCCAATTGTTCCACACATTGTAATCACTCTTCTTGATAATCTTGAATTTCCTCCATTTCTTGTTTGGAGTGTCTTGACCAACTTCCTTTGGTACTTACGAGGCAGGATGGGCCACTGGTTCTTTCCCTCTGCGGGGATATTGGTGGAGTAGACGGAATGCGGTGGAGTCGTGTCTTTGGAGGAGAGATCTGGAGAGAATACCCTTGGTTGGGTCACCTTCTGGATCCGGTGATGTTGTCGATGTCGGGAATAGAAGCTCCATGGTAAGATCTTGATTGTCGGAGGATCTTGCTTGACACCATGATAGTAAACATCAACTCCATAGTTCCAAGGGATAGCTTTGTCAGAGGAATATGGCACTGGTCTTGGAGAAGTGATGATGAGAGGTGCCACCCTAGGTATAGGATCAGCAGAGGAAATCCTTATTGTGTTAACATCAGCACAGTCTTCTGGGAAATCGTCACCCTATCCGGTCGCCTTAACATCTTCAATAGGAATCTTGTAACTATCAGGAACGGTGTACTTCACCATGTAATCATATTTTCCACTTGGCTGCCCCAAGGTATTCCACACAGATGGTACAGTTTCGTTCGTATTGTCAATCTTCAACTTCGACATATCTTCACACAGCTTATGCATAAGTGGTTTCAGAAATAGTATCTCACGGTTATCCATCATACACTGAACACGTCTTCTCAACCAAGCACATCTATCAGGTGCAGATGGGCACCAACACGATTCGGGCATCTGGGTTGACACCGGCTTGCAACAAATTCTTCTTAGGATCATCGGAGGAATGGTCAGTCATCTATGTTAAAAACATAAGTATAAATGTGACATTGGAACTCTTGTCATGGTTAGGCATAGGCGCGTTGATCACATTGGTCTCAACAGAGGATCAAATTCAATCTGTTAGCTTCATCATATCTTGAATCTTGTTCTTGAGCCCAACAATTGTCGGTGTTGTGCCTGGGCTATTGGAATGGTAAGCACACTTAGCATTAGGATTGTACTTGGAGGAAGTGTTGACATTCGAGGAGGATCCCTCAAGGTTATCATTTCTGCGTTCACATGTGTTGCAAGGCTTGCGACAAAGGCATGTTGATCTTCGTAAACTGTCTTCGTGGCGTTAAGCTCTGCGTTGTCTCATTGAGGTTGTGCTGATGTAGGATTGGAGATCTGGCGCCCCACAGATTAGTGGTCGGACTTGGCTCGGCTTTTCGACCATACACGCAAAGCTTCTTTCTTACCAAAAGATCTCTTGCAGTTTGAGGATGTCTCACAGAATCTTTCCACTCTTGATACCAGCGATCACGCTCTTTGTCAATATCATTTCGGTGAATCCGGATGAAGAATTTCTAATCGAGATGATTGAAGAGCGGACTGTCGGTGTTCCCATAAACATATCAACCAACTCCCTATTGGACAAGGGTGGTGAACTCACTGCCAGATCTCTCACTTAGGCATACTCCTTGAACTTCGTCACGACCCATAGACATGCTTTGTTCGTTGCATGCGAGTGGGTGTCAACTCACATTATACTCATATTATACATGAAAGCATCAGTAAGTCACTCCAAGTATGGATACGGTCATTCTCTAGTGATAGTACCATTCAATGGGTTTAGGACAAACTCTCTTGAAAATAATGCATCCATAACTTTACATCATCGGTGTGGGGATTGATTTTCGGACATAGGACTTCAAATGACTTAGGGCAAGACACACCATCATACTTGGCAAAAGTAGGAACTTTGAATTGGGAGGAATCACACACGAGAACAAGACTCGATCATCAAAATTCAGCCGGACATCTTGAGGTTTTCCACACATTAGAGACGGTCTTGAGTTGTTTGTACTTGTCATCTTCATGATCGGCTATAATCGGTCCTCTCCTTCTTTCTTTGGCTCACTGGTCACCTTCATCACCCTTGGCACTCCCTCGGTATGGACACTTCCTTGAGAGCTCGATCATTGACCACTTTTGGACCCCTGTAACGTCTACCCATGTTGAGGAGAACAACCTTCTTCTTCTTGTTGACAGCTTCAAATCTTCTTGGCCTTGGACCAAGTGGTGAACATCTCTTTGGCCAGGCATTACGAGGCACAGAGATCTTTGTGATCTGTTCAAGAGCCATTTACGCTAAAATAAATAGCGAGCAATAGAAAACCAATCTCATGTACTGTGATGCAATGTTATGATATGCTATCGATGTTTATGCAAATGCAATGCAATGTTTTCAAGGACCTAAGAGATTTAAATTTGTTAAACAAGCAATGAACAAACATCTATTAGTACTTCTTTTTATTATTCTTTCTTTTTAAGTACAAGAGATAATTGAAACAATGAAAACATAAACATCCTAAAGCTCTAAGTCTCCGTGGAGCTTCCTCTTGGTGCCGATGTAGGCATTGATGTTCGCTCCTCGTGTAGTAGCTTGGTCAACTCTAGAACTTTCTTCTCACTTGCATAGCATTGACCTCAAAGGTATCCCTTTCTTCTTTTAGTTGAATCAAGATCTCTTCAAGTCTTCAAAATCGGTAGGCATGTCGGGATGGAGAGCAGACATAGAGTACGTCACCTATAGCAGGTTCCATAATTCTTGGTAAGCAGTGTGAATGGCATCATGAGGTTTTGAGCTCGAGCTCGCACCCATTTGAGTAAGGTTCCCAAGGAATGGAGTTCGGGTGCCCCAAAGTCTTGGTATCGGTCTTCTTTACCATGCCCCACATGTGAACCTTAATCGGTGATGCGGAGATCGTGATTGTAGTCGAACACAACATCTTGGAGAAGCATATCATGTGACCATCTCTTGGCAAAACCAAACGGCGTAGAGCTAGAGAAGGGTTGTAAGTGATACCTCCCTTATACCAGTAGTGGTACATTAGGGAATTCTCCTGGCCTTTCGATGAAGGTGAAGTCCTTTTGAGAGAAAAGACTCCAACGGATATCTGAATGAGAGTGACATCAACCTTTGAGACCATCTCAACCTTTGTTCATTCTTCAAAACGATGGAGGAAGGTGCGAAATAAACCACCTTGAAAGTAACGGTACCTGACACATGAGAGTTCCTTGTCTTTTGATATGCGAGTGTGGAGAATGTAGGATGTCTCCAAGTAAAGTAGGCACAAGATTGCGAGTAAGAAACAATTTGATGGCATTGATATCTATGAATTGATCCAATTAGGAAATAGAACCAAACCATAAATTAGCAAGGCCACAATATTCTCAAATGCATGGAAACTCATAACTTTGAGGAATTCTGGGCTTTCTTAATTAGGAACTTGGAAAGTAAACCCTTAACTCCACTGGTTTCCCAATTGGCTTCATATACGGCGCTTAAGATGTAAGGTGCGATGTCTTGAACTTAGGAACCTTTTTAAACCGGTGAATGGCATTTGGTCAGAATAGGTACAAGTAGCTTAGAGAACTCTTCTAGGTAGGAACCAACTGATAATCTGGAAATGTAAAGCAATGGTGCTTCGGATCAAAGAGCTGAATAGGACATGCATCATATCTTCTTCAAAAGGAGATAACCAAATCAAGTAGATAACCATGTCTTTTGATGAGCTGAGCATGGTGAAATTTGAAACCAATTCTTTGAGTTGAGAGGGATACCCATGAAGTTGATTCGGATGGTCTTTCTAGAAGCCATAATCCTCCTACAAAGCAGAGCAAAGATAAATCCTAGGTCCTTGAAATAGTTAGAAATGATATGCAATGCGAATGATGTCATGATGTCATGTTTGGCACACAAGCAATTCACACATGAGCCTAGGTTTAAGGCTTGCATGAGGTATAGGTGATTACCCACCAAAGTTTGAGTTGGTTCATCCTGTCCTATAATAATGTTAGGGTTCTAGGAATCTCATATCATAGATCTTTCGTGGGCGCTTATTTCAATATGACCCAGTGGTCGATCGAAAATGTCCCAGTCTAATCTCAATGGCGTAGTATCGAGTATCAACCAACCTCGGTCTACACAGCCGAGCCATCTCACTACCTTCTAATGGCCAAGATGGGTCGATTAAGGTTCTAAAAGTTTAGTTAGCGCTTGATGACACCGCGAAGCCAAATACTATCTTCAACTTGGGAATGAAGAGTATCGGGACCAAAGTGTCACGCTAACGTAGCCATCATGTTGACGTTTAGTTATCGTCTAGCGGTCGCGATGATCTAATACCACTTACCTAAAAGGAAACCGGATCGGGTGTAGGATCCCCAACAATATAATACCAAAGCAACCCTTAAAGATAAAGCAGCAAAAAGTGACAATATAAGGTGATTTAGAAATCCTTAAGGCAATTCTCTTTTAGGGTGTTTCCCAGTAGTCATGATTCATGTCTGGTGAAGCCCGACTTTGTAGGATTTTTGTATCCAAATGTGGATAGCAAGAGTCGCCAGACTTTTATTTTTATCCATTAAGGAAGGTAAAAGTAACGAGAAAAAGACCTTCGTTAGATTTGGAGTTCGGGAGAATGGTTATGAAAAGGGAAGGTATTAGCACCCCTTTCCATCCGTAGTTATCTACGGGCTCTTAGTTCTCTAGATCACTTTTTAAAATTGCTTTACATGTGTTTGACAAAGATGTTTTGAAAAAGGCATTTCGCTTTGACTTTGTAATGACTCATGTAGGAGTGTATACAAAGTGTTCGGAAATGTTTTGTTTTGAAAGAAGAATTTGAATTTTGAAAAAGAAAAGAGTGTGTGGTGTGAAAAGCATTTGATAGAGCAAGCAACTAAAAGACTTATTTACCCACTCAGAATTGGTCGTTTTGTTGTACTTCTACATTCCTTTAGAATAGCGCTAGCCATACCATTAGTTAGTAGGTAGCTCCATTCGTTGGATGTAAGCGGGACATTCGAAGGGACATCGGATGGTCATAGAAGGCAACTTGTAGGAAGAGTCCTAGCACATTCGAAGGGACTATCATCATTTTTCGTAGGCGACAATCGAGGGTCAAGATCATGTATTCGGAGGCGACGTCGTGGGCCTTATGATCTTTGTATCGAAGGGACTATGATTTTTGGAAGCAGCGGTGCTAGAATACCTCGTTCGAGGGCATGACCATTTGAATCGAAAGGCATCGAGAATTACCCTAAGGGTGCGTGTGTGAAGAGTGTATCAATTTAGATATTTCTTGAAGATTAGTGGGCTATGTTCAATTTTAGTCTTGCCATACACGCCTAATTACTAGCAATTTATAAGGTGCGGAAATTAAATGCGGAATGTAAAGTCGGAAGGTAAATGCCTACGCTATTACAAGGCAGGGCGGATACATAATTTAAAATCGGAAAATAAATCCTAAATTAAACTATTACATCCCATATGATTACATAATTGAAAAATATGATAAAATGATAAAGAAAATAAATGCGAATCGGATCAACTTGTACAAAAGAAGAAATCAAAATGCAATCGAACAAGAGAAAAAATGTTAGAAAAATGCAAATTTTAATATGGGAAAATTAATACATCTGGAAATAAGATAAATAAGCTAAAATAATTTTTGGGATTTTTAAATGCAATTTAGTAATTTAAAATGAATTTATAATGATTAAAATGCAAAATTACAAATAAAAATAAATATGCATGCAAAAGGTATTTTTAATTTATTAAATTAAATAAAGATTTTCAGAATATAAATGTAAAAGAAAATATTTTTAGTAAATTTTTAATGCAGAATAAAATTATGAAAAGAAATTAAAACAATGCAAAATATTGAAATAATTAAAAATAGGAAAATAGTGAGTTTGTAAAAAGAAGAAAACATTGGTCTTGCGGATTGAATTGAGACCTTGTGTTCAAACTTTGAGTCCCTTGCCTTTGCCATCTGAGCAGTAGCGTTCCAACATTTGAAGCCGGAGCGAGTAGAAGAAAGACAGTGTTGCTTCTGGTTTCCTCATCCATGTGCGACTTCATAAATCCCCAATTTAAATATTTGAAGCTAGCGTGGCCATTGTTCGACTACGTCACTGCTAATTCAAAAATCAAGCAAACATAATATAAATGAATTCTAAAGGCATGGTTCGATTCCTTGAAGCATTAGGAACCTGGTATGGTCTTATGGTCCAATTTTCCATTTAAACAAAGCCCTAAGGCTCGAAACCCTAGCTATGGTATATCATGATTGATGGAAATTCAATCAAACAACCCGAGCTTGCAAACTTATCACTGATCATAAAACAACAACAAATCGTGTTAATAATGCATGAATGTTAGAAATCGAATTTGGAAAAAGTGTGAGCAAAGATTTGATTTCTTGTTACGGATGGTTTTGAATGAAGTAGAGTCTGGATCGACTCGGAGATGCCAAGGAATGCAATGGAATCCTCGAATTGCTTGAGCAATTTGGAAATAAGTTTGATTGCTTCAGAACACGATTTTTGATTTGAGAATAGGGTTTCCAGGCAATTTTTTATCCTCTTGTGATTGGTATGCATCAATTATATATCTTTGGATGGATTTGGCATTGTTTTAGGAAAGATTTGATCACCATTCAATGATAATCAAATTTGATTTTTCAAAATCAAATTTTCAAAACTTTCAATTTCAATCCAATCTTGCCTTTTGTCAAATTTCGAAATTTCTGGTCTTTAGTGAGTTTCTTGAATCTTAAGGAAAGAATAAAATCAATCTTTCAATTAATTTTGATTTTATAATTTATTTTAAAATTTAATTTGCATTTAAATGAATAAATTACAAATTAAATAGAAAAATAAATCAAAAATTCGTGGCATTGGGCTTGGATATTCCTAATTGTATGAGAATAAGTTTGGATGAAGAAAAAGCAAGCCCATTTGCAAAAGATTTGATTTTGGAAGTATCTCTCTTTGTGCATTCTTTCAAATTTGACTTGTGAATGGTGTAACTTGCTCAATTTTCCACATTTTGAGTGTTCTTGGACTTTTTGAAAGCTCTAAGTCCTCTAAACAATTTCTTTGGTTTCATCTCAATTGGAGTTACCATGCTCAATATATCTTCAAATCAAAAGTTGACTTTTGTTGACTTTGAAAATGACTTGTAATGTTTTGAGCTATACCTCTCAAATGAAGCATTTTGGACATTCTTGTGAGACATGAAGTTGTAGAATTGAATTTCCTTCAAAACAAGATTGGTGGAAAATTTACGAGAAAGTATAGAAAGTTATGATCGGTCAAAGTTCGAGTTGACTTTTCTAGAAACCTAATTTAAGTTTGACTTTTGAGCAAATCTTGAGTTTCTCTTGATGAATCATGATCAACTTCCAGTCAAATTATGAATGTAACTTCAAAATGAGGATGTTGACCAAAAATTATGAGTTTGTTGTATTGACCACGATTGACTTTTTGTCAGCATCTGATTTCAACCATAAAGACGATGCACAGGGAAACTTGACTTGTGAGGCTTGAAACTTGACATGGAGAATATTTGAAGCATGAGGGGCATGAAGGCCATTGGAGATGTTGAAATTCATCTTGACTTGAGATACCAAACCCTAGTTGGGTTGATTGTCTAGGAGAGAGTTTGTTTGATCGACTCTTGAGATCCTTGAGCATGATGTGAATTCTCTTGAGTAGATGGAGTGCAAATTTTGGGTATGACACAAGGTATCCCTTTCTTCTTTAGTTGAATCCGGATCTCTTCAGTCTTCAAAATCGGTAGGCATGTCGGGATGGAGAGCAGTATAAGTCGTCACCTATGACGGGTTCCATAATTCGGTAGAGCAGTGAATGGCATCATGAGGTTTTGAGCTCGAGCTACACCCATTTGAGGTAAGGTTCCCAGGAATGGAGTTTGGTGCCCAAAATCTTGGTATCGATCTTCTTTACCATGCCCCAAGCATGTATAAACCTTAGTCGGTAATTACGGAGATCGTGGTTGTAGTCGAACACAATATCTTGGAGAAGCATATCATGTGGACCATCTCTTGGGCAAAACCAAGCGGCGTAAAGCTAGAGAGGGTTGTAAGTAATACCTCCCCTTATACCAGAAGTGGTACATTAGAAATTCTCTGGCCTTTCGATGAAGGTGAAGTCCTTTTGAGAGAAAAGATTCCAACGGATATCTGAATGAGAGAGTGACATTATCCTTTGAGACCATCTCACCTTTGTTCGTTCTTCAAAAGCGATGGAGGAAGGTCGAAATAAACCACCTTGAAAGTAGCGGTATACAACACATGAGTTCCTTGTTTCTTAGTAGTACGAGTGTGGAGAGAATGTAGATGTCTCAAGTAAGGTAGGCGACGAGGATTGCGGGTAAGAAATAATTTGATGGCATTGATATCTATGAATTGATCCGAGTTAGGAAATAGAACCAAACCATAAATTAGCAAGGCCACAATGTTTTCAAATGCATGGAAACTCATAACTTTGAGGAATTCTCGGGCTTTCTTAATTAGGAACTTAGAAAGTAAACCCTTAACTCCTTCGGTTTCCCAATTGGCTTCAACGTCGGCTTAAGATGTAAAGTTGATCAGATGTCGTACTTAGGAACCTTTTCTAAACGGTTGAATGGCATTTGGTCAAGAATAGGTATCCCAGTAGCTTAGAGAACTCTTCAAGTAGGAACAATGATAATCTGGGAATGTAAAGCAATGGTGTTTGGGATCAAAGCGGAATAGGACATGCATCATATCTTCTTCAAAAGCGGAGATAAAATCAGTAGATAACCATGTCTTTTGATGGGCCGAGCATGGTGGGAATTTACGAAACCAATTCTTTGGTGAGAAGGTATACCCGTAGAAGTTGATTCGGATAGTCTTTCTAGAAGCCATAATTCCTACAAAACAAGCAAAGATAAATCCTAGGTCCTTGAAATAGTTAGAAATGATATGCAATGCGATGATGTGATGTCATGTTTACACACACAAACAATTCACCAATGAGCCTAGGGTTAAGGCTTGCATGAGGTATAGGTGATTACCCACAAAGTTTGAGTTGGTTCATCTGTCATAATAATGTAGGGTTCTAGGAATCATCATAGATCTTTCTCGTAGCGTTTATTTCAATCTGACTGACCAAGTGGTCGTCGAAAATATCCCAAAGTCAGATCTCAATAGGCGTAGCCGAGTATCAACCAACCTTACATGCAAAGGCCGTCTCCTTTCCCAATGGCCAAGATGGGTCATTAAGGTTCTAAAAGTTTAGTTAGCGCTTGATGACACCACATGACCAAATACTATCTTCACTTGGGAATGAAGAGTATCGGGACAACCAAAGTGTCCATCGCGTATACATCATGTTGACCGTTTAGTTATCGTCTGGCGGTACTTGATCATGCTACTTACCTAAAGGCCGGATCCGGTGTAGGATCCCCAAAATAATACCACAACCCTTAAAGATAAAGCATACAAGTCAAACAAAAAGCGATAAAATGATCTAGAAATCCCTAAGGCAATTCTCTCTTTAAGGTTTTCCCATGCGTCCTTGATTACATGTCGGTGAAGCCCGACTTTGTGGATTTTGTATCAAATGTGCGGATAGCAAGAGTCGCCACCGACTTTTATTTTATCAATTAAGGAAGGTAAAAGTACGAGAAAAAGACCTTTTAGATTACGAGTTCGGAGAATGGTTATGAAAAGGAAGGTATTAGCACCCTTTCCATCCGTAGTTATCTCAGGCTCTTAGTTACTCTAGATCACTTTAAAATTGCTTTACGTGTGTTTGACAAAAATGTTTTGAAAAGGGCATTTCGCTTTGACTTTGTAATGACTCATGTAGGAGTGTATACAAAGTGTTGGAAATGTTTTTGTTTTGAAAAGAATTTGAACTTTGAAAAAAGTGTGTGGTGTGAAAAGCATTTGATTTAGAGCAAGCAACTAAAAGACTTATTACCCACTCGAAATTGGTCGTTTTGTACTTCTACGTTCCTTTAGAATAGCGCTAGCCATACCATTAGTTAGTAGGTAGCTCCATTCGTTGGATGTAAGCGGGACATTCGAAGGGACATCGGATGGTCATAGAAACTTGTGGAAGTATCCTAGCACATTCGAAGGGACTATCATCATTTTCGTGGACAATCGAGGTCAAGATCATGTATTGGGCGACATCGTGGGTCTTATGATCTTTATCGAAGGACTATGATGATTTGTTTGAAAACAGCGGTGCTAGAATACCTCTACGTTCGAGGACACATGACCATTTGAATTCGTAAGGCAGCGAGAATTACCTAAAGGGGTGCGTGTGTGAAAGAAGTGTGTTGATTCGAGATATTTTATCTTGAAGTTAGTGGGCTATGTTCAATTTTTATCTTGCCATACACGCCTAATTACTAGCAATTTATAAGGTGCGGAAAGTAAAATCGGAATGTAAAATGCGGAAAGGTAAATCTACGCTATTACATGGCTTTAGGGCGGATACATAATTTAAAATCGGAAAATAAAATCCTAAATTAAACTATTACATCCCATACAATTACATTATTGAAAAATAAAATGAAAAGGAAGGATAAATGCGAATCGAATTAACACGTGAAACGAGCGAGAAATCGGAAAATATGATGAAATCGAAATAAAATGTTAGAAAAATACAAATTTTAAATGGAAAAAATATTACATCTTTGAAATAATATAAATATGCTAAAATAATTTTTGGATTTTAGATGCAATTTAATAATTAAAATGAATTAAAATGATTTAAATGCAAAATTATAAATAAAATAAATATGCATGCAAAATTATATTTTTAATTTATTAAATTAAATAAAGATTTTATGAAATAATAAAAGAAAATTAATTTTGATGATTTTTAATGCATGAAATAAAATATGAAAATTAATTAAAATAATGCAAAATATTAAAATATAATAGAAAATGGAAAAAAGTTTGTAAAAGAAAGAAAAAACCAAATGGTCACGAGAGAATCGAACCCAGGACACTTACTATCTCTAAGCCACCGTCTTGCCAATGAACCAAAGCTTCCTTTGTTTGGAAATAGGATCAGTGGAAGAAAAGCAGTGTCGTTCCCCCGATGCTCCAGAATGACTTCGTCTTCTTCCTTTCAAATATTTGAATTTTCGGTGTCGGCCACCATTGCTGGCCGCTAGTCCCCAACAAATTCAAAACCACGATACATAATATAAATAAAATCTAAAACCATGGTTCGATTCTTGGGGCTTCCGAACAATAGCATGGGTCTTATTGTCAAATTTTCTATTAGGGAAACCCTAATTCGTTCACGAAACCCTAATCATGGTGTAACGATTCGAATGGAAATTCAATTGGCTTGCCCGAGAAAGCTTGCAAACACCTCACTAAACACAAAAACAACAACAAATCATGTTAATAATGCATGAATGAAGAATTGAATTTGAAAAAGTGTGAACAAACCGATTGAATTCTTGTTTGGATGGTTTTGAATGATGTAAGAGTCTGGATCGACTCGGAGATGCCAAGGAATGTGTTTGACACCTTAATTGATTGCAATTTGAAGGAAGGGTTGCTAGTAGCTTGAAGAACACGGTTTTTGGCTTGGTAGGGTTTCTTGAGCAATTTTTCATTTTCTTTTGATAGTATGTATAAGTATTTATGGATGGATTTGAGGATTTTTGGGAGAATCAATCAACATTCAATGATAATCAAATTTGATTTTTGTATAAAATCAAATTTCAAAACAATCAATTCAATCAATCTTGCCATTTTGTCAAATTTGAAATTTCTTGGCTTTGGTGAGTTACTTGGTCTCGGAAGGAATAAAATCAATCTTTCAATTAATTTTGATTTTATAATTTATTTTAAAATTTAATTTGTATTTAAATGAATAAATTCAAAATTAAATAGAAAAATAAATCAAAAATTCATGGCATTGTTGGATATTCCTAATTGCGAGAATAAGTTTGGATGAAGAAAAAAGTAAGCCCATTTAAAATTTGATTTTTGAAGTATCTCTCTTTGTGCATTCTTTCAAAATTGCCCAACTTGTGAATGGTGCTTGCTCAATTTTCCACATTTTTGAGTGTTCTTGGACTTTTGGAAGCTCTAGAGTCCTCTAACCAACCTTTTTGGTCTCATCTCAATTGGAGTTACCATGCTCAATATATCTTCAAAACAAAAGTTGACTTTTGTTGACTTTGAAAATGACTATAATGTTTTGAGCTATACCTCTCAAATGAAGCATTTTTGGACATTCTTGTGAGACATGAAGTTGTAGAAATTGAATTTCCTTCAAAATGAGGTTTGGGAAAATTTAGAAAGTATGAGAAAGTTATGATGGTCAAAGTTGGTTGACTTTTCACCTAGAAACCCTAATTTAGAAAGTTTGACTTTTGAGCAAATCTTGAGTTTTCTTGATGAATCATGATCAACCCTTGATCAAATGATGAATGTAACTTCAAAATGAGGATGTTGACCAAAAATATGAAGTTTGGTGTATGTTGACCACATTGACTTTTGTCAATCTGTTGATTTTGACCATCGAGCAATTATGCGAAACTTGACTTGTGAGGCTTGAAACTTGACATGGAGAATCTTTGAAGCATATGAGGAGGCATGAAGCCATTGGAGATGTTGGAAGTCCATCTTGACTGGGATACCAAACCTAGTTTGGGTTGATAGGAGAGAGTTTGTCGATCGACTCTTGAGGAATCCTTGAGTATGGATGTATGAAATCTTGAGTAGATGGAGAGGCAAATTTTGGGGTATGACACACAGCACATCACTAGCATGCAACATCAATCGGGTCTATGCATTCATTTAACATGAATCACCAATGTCGACATGATATATCGACCAATCGTGTACATCTAACTGACGTAAACATACCAGGCAATCTGACGTGATATATCAACCCGATCATGCGCCCATCTAACATCGGTATAAACATGCTATTACATACATTACGGTGTCCTCGTCACCCAGTTCTCTACTACACCTACATCCTTATGTGTCGATTAATAATCATTTATTTAAAATTCAACCCGGCTAAAATATTCAAGTTTTACAAACCTTTTCATTTCATAAGGTAGGCATTAAATTTGAAATAACGTCCAAAGCAGGCTCAAAAGCGGACTTCTGGTTTGAAGTTATGAATTTTGAGTTTTAAATTTTTAAAAGTGGTAGAACCCGGTTCCTACTGTCTGAGGAACCGGTTCTGCAATTCAAAAAGGCGCTTGGAAAATGTGTAGGAACGGTTCCTACCAATCTGGGCCGGTTCACGAGTGCATTCGGTTTCTGATTTTCAGCGTGGAACGGTTTCTCCCCATGAGGCAGGTTCCTACGTGTAAAAATGATTTTCTTGCATTTTTGGCAGAAGCATTCATCCATTTTTACTCGAGCCCGTTTTCTTACCATCACAGTCCCATCATTGGAAACACCAAAATACATCGTTTGCATCATTCATTACATCAATTATCATCTTTCCATCATTTCTGTTCATTAATGACACCTTAATCATCCGTCGTGATGACACAATTAGACTCGATCGACACCAATAAACCCTGTGGGGGTACTACATCCATGAAACCTAAATTTCCTAAACATAGATTTCCTAACATGCCATGATCCATAATACTAAATCAAAACCTATAATAAACAATAACCAATCGAAATCACCCCCTTACCTTGTAGGTTCTTGACTTGGCCAACTAGGTTTTCTTCCTCCTTTTCTCCTCTTCTCACTTCACGTATTCTTGTTTCTTAAAAATGATTCTATTTTCCTCTTTCTTTATTTTATTCCTTTAATTTCTTTTATTCCTTTTAACATAAATTAAATAAATCAATTAATGTGAGTAGAGTCTTTTACTCCTCACACCCCACTTTACTCAACATACATCCAACTAAATCCATATTTAATCTCAATAATTCAATATATTAATAAATTACATTCTCAATTAAATTAATAATTAAAAATCGTAATTATTTAATTACCGAATTATTTTTGGGGTGTCACAGAAAGCATCTAAACTAGTTAGACATGACATTTAAGAAAGATTTAAACAAAGTGGTTTTAATTGGAAAATTAATACCATGTGTGACTTGTGTCATAAGTTTAACTCAAGATATGATTCATGAGCAACTAAATGTAGAAGATAAAGCTTCCATACACAAACAAATCACCTATTTAATGAACAAAATCATCCAAAGCAAAATACCACCTATCTTAGATCAAACAAACTTGATTAAGATTTGCAGGAAGGGAAGATATCTTGTATGTCATAGGTTGATGATAGAACCCTCACAAGATTCTTGTCATGAGCTCAAGGTAATGCCAATTGAAGTGACATGCCTCAAAAATCATGAACCTATAATCCCTCAAAGTATGTTTCAACCAAACAATAGAAGAAGAAGAAGAAGGAAAATCTAGCTCTTCTAGGTCATCATGATGACATTACAATTAAATGCAAGTCAATGAATCAAAGAGCATTGGGTCATTGATTACATAATGTACAAGGTCAAAAGTAAAACTCAAAGATCAATTGGAATTAGATTGCTCGAACCATGCATGATGCATACAATACAAGTGGTAGAACCATAAGCATAAATTGGTAACATTCTACTCAACAAAAGTTGCATGAGCTTGAGAAAATTAGGGGCTTAGATGAATCAATCATACTGGAATCAAGGCTAAATATGCTATAAGGATGGAGTAAGGGGTGAGAAGTAGATCCTTAAATAATTGCATGAATGCATTCCTCACCTTACAAACCATATACAAGGATGCAACAAATAAAGCAAAGGTCAAACTCTTAAACTAAAGGGATCAAGATGATCCTTTGAGGTCAAATGTCTCAAAGTCTTATAAGACTATCCTTGAGTTATCATTCCCCAAAACACCAATTAGAAACACAAACTATACAAGAGAAGGTCAGAACCAATGCATCAACAATCTAGGGTTTAAGAACCATGAAAACTTTGTGCTCAAGGTAGGAACTTAATGACTTAACATGGGATTTTCAATGAATGAAATCATGTCACATATCACTAGAGCACTCAAATGATCATTACATACCTTATGCTTGGCCTTAAATCATCCACAAACTTCATAATTGAAGTTGGACCCAATTACACTAGGCAAGGTATGTTCACTTTTGAAATTCCTAAAATAGGAAAATGGAAGATAAAATCCAAGTAAAAATGAAATAAAGGCTCAAATCCTTACAAGTCAGGGACATATCCTTAAGTTGAGAATCCATGGAATGGTCAAAACAAAATTCAAAAGTATTACTACTAATGTTTGTGCTCATATGATCAAATAACAAGAAAAATTGGTATAAAATTCAAAAGTCAGGAATAAAATCTACAAAATTAGAAACAGTGACTCAATATCCTAAACATGATTAAAAGTATTTTTGGCATTTTTATTTTTCAAGCATAAAACTCATTAATGCAAATTGATACATAATGTACAAATGACTAAATATATAAAAAATGTATAATAAAATGCAAGCATGGGAGAGCTCAAATAAATATGCATGCAAGCATGATTGGATGCAAAATTTTGAACATTTTACATGTTTTTGTCAAATATCATGATATTTTTTAATAATTTAAATATGCATGGAATGCAATAAAATGCATGAATTTATTTAATTATGCAAAAATGCAAAAATTATCAAATAAAATTCATAAACTCAAAATTAACCCTCTGAAAGATTCAAAATATTTTTTGTGGAATTTTTTAACATTGGAAAGCATTTTTTAGGAAGAATTTATTTAAATGGTCAAAACATTTTAAAAAAATTGGAAAAAATTCCACAAAATATTTAAAGTCACTTTGATCCTATGGTATTTTTTTGGGGATTTTTGGATAATTTTTTAATGCAAAATTAATTGATGCAAAATGCTAATTATGAAATAATAAAATGAGAATTCAAAAAAATGCATGGACCAATCAGAACACGCCACCACATCATCTTCAACCTCTAGCAAGCCCTAATACATCGTGTGTCTGATTGGGAGAAGCTGACTTTGGAATTTGTTTTTTTTTATCGAAATGTTGCGGATAGCGAGTCGCCACGACTTTTCTTTTATCAATTAAGGGAAGGTGAAAAGAGCGAAAAAGACCTTGTTAGATTAAAGTAAGGGAGAAGGTTATGAAAAGGGAAGGTATTAGCACCCCTTTCCATCCGTAGTTATCTACGGGCTCTTAGTTTCTTCTAGCTCATCTTTAAAAATTGCTTTTTGTGTGTTTGACAAAAATGGTTTGAAAAGGCATTTCGCTTTGACTTTGTAATGATTCATGTAGGAATGTATACAAAGTGTTCGGAAATGTTTCGTTTTGAAAAGAGTTTGAACTTTGACAAAAGTGTGAGGTGTGAAAAGTATTTTGATGAAAAGCAACTAAAGTCTTATTACGGAGATAATGGTTTTCGTGTTGTTTTAACTTTCCTTTAGAATAGTGATATCCATACCATTAGTTGGTAGGTAACCAATTCGTTGGATGTAGAAGGGACATTCGAAGGGACATCGTATGGTCATAGAAGGCAACTTGTAGGAGTATCCTAGCACATTCGAAGGGACGATCATCACTTTTCGTAGGCAACAATCGAGGGACGAGATCATGTTTTCGTAGTACGTCGAGGACTCATGATCTTTTGTTCGAAGGGACTATGATGATATGTTTCGTAGAAGGCCACGTCGAGGGACTCATGATCTTTTGTTCGAATGTAAATCTACGCAATTACATGATAAAAAAAACTTTGCGACCTATACATCCTTTCTAGAATTATAAATGCGGAATAATAAATAGATAATCAAAATAAGAAGAAAATGTTAGCAAAATGTTTTGGAAATTAGTAGAAAAAGGGTTTTTAGGTTAGTAATGATAATTAGATGATAGAGTAATTTTTGGGAATTTTCTGAATTGGTTTTGATGAAGAAAAATAATTAAAAGTCAATTTAATGGTTAATTAACAATTAATTAAAATATGCATGCAAAAATATTAATTTTAATGTCACAAAATTAAATAAATATTTTAAGATTAAAATGCAAAAGAAAATATTTTTGGTGATTTTAAATGCATGAGAAAATTATTTAAAGAGAAAATAAATTAAATAGAAAATATGAAAGAAAATAGAAAAAGAGTTAGTTTGGAAAAGTTGTAAAAATTGTCATGCCAAGGATCGAACCCACGTGTACACATGACAAGCGCATTGCATGCCACGAGCAATCCTGGCGGATCGTGTTAGTTGAATGAAACAAAACAATATGAGCGAAATTGAGTTCGAGAACCATGCAAATTCAAAATCACATACAAGCAATATAAATTCATTGTGAATACATGGTTCATTGGTTTGTCTCCGAACACGATGGTGGTCTTAGTTTTGGCTAATTTTATCTTAAACAGAAAGCCCTAAATCGAAGCTATAAACCCTAGCAATGGCAAACTCCAATTCCTGCACTGAAACTTAAATCAACATATACAGAAAGCTTCGAAACACTATTAGAAACATAAATATGCAATCAAAACACGTTAAACATGAATGTATGTATGAATTCGATTTCAAGCTTTTTTGACACAAACCGTGATCTGGATGTATCAATTCTAGGTGTTTCAACGCGTGGGGATGATTGGAATAACTTCCTGGGACCTTGAGGATGCTTGTTCAATCCTCAAAACTCCTTGAATTGGCCTCCAAAGTCAAAACCGAAATTTCTTTTTTCATAAGTTTTCTTGAAATTTTTTTAGGGTTCTTGAGGCAGAATTTTTCGTCCTTGTGTCATGTGAATGCATTGTGTACTTATAGTGGATGGATTTAGGTCAAGAATCATGAGGAAATAATGTACCAATCAATGAGAAAATATTTGATTTGGTATAAAACCAAATATTGCCTTTTTTATCAAATTTCAATCACTTCTCTTGCCAATCAATGCCAATTGCGAATTTGCCGACTTGTGGATTGCTTGGACCTCAAGAATGAGAGAAAAATCCAATTTGAATTTAATTTTGATTTTCTACCTTTTATTTTAAATTAATTGGCTTTTAAATGATTAAAATCCAAAATAAATAGAAAATAAAAGATAAAATTAGTGGCCTTGGGCTTGGAGGTTCCAAATTAGCTGAAGAACAAGTTTGAACCAAGAAAAGCTAGGCCCATTTGCAAAATTTTGGATTTTGACAAGTATTTCTCTTTGTGCACCTCCTCAAAAATGCCCAACTTGTGCAAGGTATATCTTGCTCAATTTTTAACATTTTTGGGTTTTCTTGGACTTTTTAGAAAGCTCTAGATGTCCTCTAAATAACCTATTTGGTTTCATCTCATTTGGAGTTTCCATGCTCAATAACACTTCTTTACAAAAAGTTGACTTTTTGTTGACTTTGAAAAGGACCTATAATGTTTTGATCCATATCTTCAAAATTAAGCATTTTCTGACCAAGCTTGTGAGACATAAAGTTGTAGATAATTGAATTCTCTTCAAAATGAGAGGTGGTGGAAATTTTTTTGATAAAGTATGAGAAAGTTATGCCTGGTCAAAGTTCTGTTGAGTTTTGTCTAAGAAAGCCCAATTTAGAAACCTTGGCTTTTGATCAATTCTTGACTTTTCTTGATGAATCATGATCAACCCTTGATCAAATGATGAATGCTACTTCAAAATATGGATGTTGACCAAAATTATGAAGTTTGACTGTATGTTGACCACATTGACTTTTGTCCAATACAACCGATTTTCAACCATCCGAGCAATTGTCTAGGAAACTTGACTTATAAGGCTTGGAACTTGACATGGAGATTATTTGAAGCATATGATGAGGCATGATGACCATTGGAAATTTTGGAGCTCATCTGATCGAGGATAACCAAACCCTAGTTTGGGTTGATTGCTTAGGAGGGGTTTGCAGTCAACCCTTGTGAAATCCTTGAGTATGGATATATGAAATGTCTTGAGAAGTAGGAGGGCAAATTTTGGGGTATGACAGCTGCCCCTTTTCAATCTTTTTGTACTGGAAGGGTTAGATTGGCATGCTTGTCTTTCGTGACCTAAAGGTAGAAGATGATTGAGCACTCGAGTACACCTGAAAATTTGCACTCGCTGTTGATTGATGATGCATGGGAATGGGCTTACAGATGCCATTTGGAGATGATAGAGACTTCACTGGGGAATGAGTCATACGTTAGACTCAAGAACATCGCCTAAATGGAGAATCGTCGGAGATGGGCTTAAGATGCCAGCTGAAAAGACTGATGCTGAGGAATGAACCGTACGCTAGGCTCTGTAGATATTCCTGAAAGCAGAAGGGAGAACGGGGATGGGCTTAAGATGCCATCCGGAGAGAGTCGTACGTTAGACTTCACGCTCGCCTTTGAATGAAGTTATTGGTTTGTATTGGTTTTTTAACCAAATATGCAACACTCTAAAAGTGGAGAGAGGTCGACAAGTAGTCGGAGATGGGCTTAAGATGCCATCCAGGGCAACTGAGTCATACGCCAGACTCTGTAGTTGTTGTTGATAATAAGAGTCGAATAAACCTTATCACAGTTACTACGAGGGATAATAGTTGGCAGAATGTGGATAGCTTCCCTGTCGTGTTTCGGGTGTCGATCCAATGCCTGTTGTCGGAGGACAACTTGGGTGGTCGTTCGGATAAGGTTTCCGTCGGCTTGGTATTAATCTGGACACATTGTTGGAGGACAAATTGGTCATTCAGATAGGGTTTGCCGTCTTGCTTCAGGTATTAATCCTTGACCTTCTGTTTAGAAGTAATTCTTACCTGTTGGGTAAAAACAAAAGAAACTATGACAGGATATAGTTAGTTTCATGCAGATTATGGTGCATGACAATGTGTATGAACGATATATGCACATGTTATAACTTTTATGAATAATGTATGAATGATAGATGTTGTGATATTTCAAAACATATCCATCTTGAGGAAGATGTGAATGCCTGCTGGAGATTTCTAACTTCTGCTTGGGGACGTTGTTACTAAAAACCCTAGTTTGGAGGAGAAGGAAATGTCTTTGATTTCTCTGATGCACTATCTGACCAAGTTTCAAGCCTAGATATCAATGTTCTTTGTGAATAGTAGAAGAGGGATACTCCATTGGGGATCTTGTCATAGACCATTGAGGATAGTAGAAAGCTGGATACACTCATGGGATCTTGTGCGTAGACCACATTGAGGATAGTAGAAGCGGGATACACTCCATTTGAGATCACGTGCGCGATCTTCTTGAGGAGTATCGGGTCATTCTTTGAGGCAGACTTAAAGAATCTGGAGCCTGCCGAAGCCTCCAATTGGGGAATAAGAGATGTAGGTTTCCTCTGATGCGCTATCTGACCAAGTCTCGAGTCCTGATATTGCTGCTATCGGGGGAATGATAATTGTTGAGAGATATCCGTCTGGGGGTAAATACCTCTGTTGGAGATGAACCGTTACTGCTCGGAGACTGATGTAATTAGGTTAAACTGGTCGGGATCACTGCTCATGGATTAACGTGATGGAACTTGGAGTGTTAGAACACTAGTGGAAGGAAATTTGCACTTTGCTGGGGAAGATTTACAATGAGTGATGACCCATTAGGATTGTGTTCTTGAAACATTTTGGTGACTTTCGTCGCCATCTCAATTCCTAGAGCCTGTGGTAATTATCCTTGTTCGTTCGCTTTTTGAATGTTTGTGAACAGATATTTATTGTCAAATGCATATAATCATTCAAAGCAATCGTTGGACTTTATGCAAAAACAAACAATAGCGAACATTGTAAAAAGAAAGAACTTGCGTTAATTTGAAATGTGGTGTATGGCCAAGCAGTTTGTATACGAGGAAAGTAAAAAGCTATGCGGAAACAATTTCGTTGAGTTTCAACTATGCTAGTACTCATATATTTCGACTATCTCATCTCCTTGTTGTCAGTAGAAAGTCGGATTGATTTTCGCCATTTGAATCTTGAATGCTGACAGTAGTAGTCTGTAGGTAGGTGATCTGGAAGAGACATAGTAAATGCGCTTACATCTAACTTTTGCTGACCACCCCTTTCGGGTTTCGGTCTCCGGGATACCCTTTTTGCCCAAGCCTTTGCGGGTTTTGACTTCTTAGGGTGTACATGTTTTGTATATATCCTTAACTTTTGCCCGAACCTCTTTGGTTCGCCAGAGGCATCTATTTTGCCTAGGTCATCGACCTAGCGGGTCTCATTATCGTAGTATTTTTGACTATGTCTGCGTTCATGGGTGTGGGAAGTCTTCGCCATCCATAATGCTAAGTATCATAGCTCCGCCTGAAAATACTGTCTTGACTACAAACGGACCCTCGTAGATGGGAGTCCATTTGTCCCTGGGATCATCTTGTGGAAGAATGATGCGCTTGACTACTAGATCACCGACTTGGTAGACTCGGTGTTTGACCTTCTTTTAAATGCTCGATCATTCGCCCGATAGATTTGTCCATGATGGATGCGAGTCGTTTCTCATCAATCAAGTTAATCAGTGGGGGCAGTGCGGATCCAATCATCTTCGCTTAACTCTGCGTCCCGGAGGACTCTGGTTGAGGGTATCTAAACTTCGATGGGTAGGGCTTCCATACCGTATACAAGAGAGAAGGGAGTTGCCCCTGTAGATGTTCGTACTGTAGTGCGGTAACCACGAAGTGCAAATGGCAACATCTCGTGCCAATCCTTGTAAGTCACTTGTCATCTTCTGTATAATCTTCTTGATATTCTTATTGGCGGCTTCCACTGCGTCGTTCATCTTAGGCCGATATGAAGAAGAATTGTGATGCTTGATCTTGAACCGCGTGCAGAGTTCGGTGATAATTTTTTTTGTTGAGGTTAGAACCGTTATCTGTGATAATCCTTTCGGGAGTGCCGTACCGACAGATAAGATTATGCTTGATGAATCGAGCCACAACATTCTTGTACAGATCTGCGACGAGGCTGCGTCTGCAACAGTAAAGTAATCATTCTACTGAGGATGAAACGATGTCCGTTGGAAGCGGTGGGCTTGATTTCTCCGATCATGTTGATGCCCCACATTGCGAAAGGCCAAGGAGCGGTTAAAACATTCAGTGGTACTGGAGGTACGTGCACTTTATCTGGCATTTGTGACAAGATCGAGCATAGCGTTGACAATCAGCTTCCATGGTGGACCAATAGTAACCTGTTCTCGGAATCTTCTTAGCCATCATATGTCACACAATGGGTACCAAATGTGCCTTCGTGTAACTCTTCCATGATCGTTCTCTTTGTTTTCGGTCCTGTAGATAGCACAGATCGTGATTGCGCTTGTATAAGATGTCGTTGTTGAGAAAGAATTTGGATGCAAATCTTCTCAAGAACTTCTTATCGATGAGATGCCTAAGGATATTCCTGGTCTCAAGATACCTCTTCACTTCGTAGAACCAAGGTTTCTCTTCCGTATCAAGCTCATAGCAATATGCCTGGTTGTTTAAATTTTCAAAGATGATTTTGGGGAGCTTCGTTGTCCCATTGACTTCGAACATAGATGACATAGTAGTATGGCGATACTTACCGATTCTCTTCTCGTGGAATGTGGTCAAAAGTAATCTCCTCGAAGTAGGGGATCAAACTCAGAACATGCTCTCGATATGGAATGAGATTCAGATGCTTCATATCTCACTCGCCTTTAATCTGACTAATCACTAAAGCTGAGTCTCTGTATACTTGCAAGAATTTGATTCTCAAGTCAGCAGCTTTAATACCCATGATGCGCCCGTGTTCGGCCATGTTTTTAGTGCGGTGAAACATAATCAGCGGTGAAAGGCATATGTCACTTTGTAGGTGATGTAATAATGGCGCCAATGCCATTTCCAAGCGTTTGAGGCTCCATCAAAACCATGGTCCATCGGAATCCTTGTTCGGGTCCTTAAATGCGGGCCTGGTTCTTTGTCGGTAACTAGTAAAACATCTTCGATGCGGAAATTCGGTATAGGCGATAGTCATCTACGACGATGAGCCAAATGATCGCTAATACACCTCCTTGATCGCTTTACGAGAAGTATATTGGATGTCGTATTCGGTCAAGATCATTTGCCATCTTGCTATTCTTAGGAGAGAGTTGGTTTCTCAAATATGTATTTTATCGGATCCATCTTAGATATCAATAAAGTAGTGTGAGTCAACATATCTCTGTCTTAGTGTTGAGCGACCAAGCAGCACTCAAGTTTTCTCGAGGTGAGTATCTTGTTTCACAATCGGTAAACGTTTTGCTAAGGTAGTATATTGCATACTCTTTTCGACTGGACTCGTCATGTTGCCGACACACACCCCATTGAGTTCTCTAACCTTTGTCAGTACATGATAAAGAGGTCTTCCGGCGGGTGGCATCGTGGATAGGAGGATTACATTGGTACTCCTTGATTTTGTCAAAAGTGACACGGCAATCGTCGTTCATTCCACACGATCTTCTTGATGGCAGATTGGCTCACAAATGCGATTAGATGTGCAATGAATCGGCATGTAGTTTAGTCGTCCCCGAAACCTCGACTTCTTTCTCGGTGCAAGGGCGCATCTCTTGAATAGCTTTAACCTTGGCGGGTCAACTTCAATACCTTTACCATGACAACCCTAGAAGTTTATCGGATCGACTCAAAGGTGCACTTGTTAGGATTGAGTCTTAGTATGCTTGACCTATCAAACAATTTCCATAAATGATCGAGATGTTCCTCTTGATGCGTGATCGAGCTATCATATCATCGATGTAGACCTCTATCTCGTGATGAATCATGTCATGAAATAATGCCACCATGACGGCGATAAGTGGCGCTGCGTTCTTTAGTCGAGCGACATGACTTTGTGGATATGCCCCATATGTAAGTAGTCTTCTCCATGTCTTCGGGAGCCATTTTGATCTGATTGTAACCGGAGAAATCATCCATGAAGGAGAAAACCTTATGTTGAACGGTGTTGTCAACTAGAACATCAATATGAGGAAGTGGAAATCGTCTTTAGGACTCGCTTTATTCAAATCTCTATAATCCACATTCGTACTTTCCATCCTTCGATGCAGGTACCACATTCAAACCTTGTGGATAAATGTAAGCTAGGAAACCGACATTGAAGCCCGTAACCCGCTTTGATTTTCTATGACATCTCAGGACGCATACGACGGACCTTCTATTTCACAGGGAGAAAACCTTCTTTTGTCGGCAATCGGTGCACCACAATGTCAATGTCTAGACCCGGCATGTCTTCGTATGACCAAGCAAAAACCTCGATATAGTCTCGTGCATCTCAGACCAATCTCTTTGACACATTCTCGAGACCGCTCCTATCTTGATCTTTTTTACGTCTTGATCGGTACACATTCACAACCTCAATCGGCTCTTTTGTGGGTGTATAACTCGTTCTTCTTGTTGTAGCGATCGACAAGTTCTCTCGGAACTTCACAATATTCCCTCACCCGTCTTGACTTGGTAGATCGGATTATCAAGTCATATTTAGCAATAGCATATTTGTTATCAGATTCGAGTGAATCTGCGATGTATCACGTGGGTGTGTGTAAGAATGCATAGCTTTTGAAGGGGTGATAAAGTAAAAGAAAGAAACAACATTTAAATGCAAAAGTCCAACGATTTTATTGAATGAAATATAAAAATGACGATAATAACCCTCACAAGCGAGCCATGATGCCCAAGGCGGCACATTAGGCTTCAAAGTTTATTGTTCAAAGCATAGAAAACGAAAAGCAAAACAAAAAGAAAAGCAATTACTCTGCAAAGGAGATTGGTATGGCGTCTTGGTCTTCCAATTCTTTGAGTCCGTTGTTGGGGTTGGGAAGATCCACTTGCGATGTCGAAGTCGTTGTCATCGCTTTTATAGCATAGACTCCATTCGTCGATGCGGAAGGAAGCTTGCGCACGTTCGCGTATCATCTTCGACCTTTGATGGTGAAGCCTAAACGGTCTTGTCGGTTGAAAGGAGATCGGGGCTGACCCCAAACGATTACTACCTCCTTCTTCAAGCTGCGGCTTGAGCATCTTTCCATGAGGCCGTCTAAGCGGAACTTGTGTAACTTTAGGGTGGCGGAGAGTCAACAGCATGGCTCTTGGAAGCTGTCTCGAAAGCTTGCGGGAGTTTGAAGAATTCACCTTCCATCTCGAGATATCGGAATGACTGCGATGGTGACCATATTCCTCCTCACCGCATCTTGTAACAACCTTCCCTTCACTGGGTACTTGACCCGATGCAAGGTAGAGGTGGCGCGCCCGTGTATCCAGGCGTCCAGTAGGAAAGAGTAAGCTGGACGGATGTCCATGACAAAGAGTGGGTCAGTCAAAGCCCGACTTTAACAGGAGTGAGCTCAAGTACTATTCATTTAGAACCATCAAAAGCTCTCACAATTATGTCCTGGGCTTCAAAACCAATCCTTGACATCAGTCGGTCATCGCGATCTTCGGAGGATATTCAAAGACAGTCTGCAAAACATGAGACAATGTAGCATGCTTGCCTTCATGAGAGATGTGAAAGGCTTTGTTGTGTTACTTACAGCGGAGTCAAATCAACATCGGAAAAGCCCGAGCCGTTGTTGGCAGCCAGGGCTATAATACAAACAAGCGATCGATGTAGTGTCTTGCGATCGTGAGCATTCTTGGAAACTTCACCAAGGCCTTAGCATGAGCCTCGAGCACAAGAGCGAGCAATCATGGAGATCTTGGACGGTCTGTCCCAACTATTCCACAACATTGTAGTCACTCTTCTTGATGATCTTGAAATTTCCTCAATTTCTCGTTTGGAGGTGTCTTCAAGACTTCCTTTGGTACTACTGGAAGCGGGATGAGTTCTTGGTTTTTCCCTCAGCTTGAGGCTGGTTGATAAATTGGAATCTGTTGGAGTCAGATGTCTTTTGGAGGAGATCTATGGAGAAAACACTCTTCGATTCTGTCTTTACTTGATCCGTGATGTTGTCAATGTCGGGGAATGAAAGATTCAAGCAAGGATCCTCAATGGTTGGGGTCTTGCTTGGCGCCATGATAGTAAACCTCGGCTCCATAGTTCCAAGGTATAGCTTTGTCGAGGAATATGGGCCCTGGGAGAGGAGTAATGATGAGGGTGCCACTCTAGGCGAGGATCAGCGAGAGAAATCCTTATTGTTAACATCAACATAGTCTTCTGGGAAATCGTCTCCCCATCCGGTTGCCTTAACATCTTTAATAGGAATTTTGTAGCTTTCAGGAACAATATACTTCACCATGTAATCGTACTTTCCACTTGGCTGCCCCAAGGTATCCCATACTGCAATGCAGCCGCTAACATCTTCGATCTTGATTCTTAGACAAGTCTTCACTGACTTCTCCATAGGTGAAGGTTTCAAAAATAGCACTTCGCGGTTATCCATCATGCACTGAATACGTCTTCTCAACCAAGCACATCCGTCAGGTGCAGATGGGCACCAACGACAATTCTCTGGGCATCCTGGATTAACACCGGCTTGCAACAAATTCTTCTTAATAGTCATCAGAGGGATAGTCAAGTCATCTATATTAAAAACATAAGAATTCTTGTCAATAGCATTGGAACTTTTGCCATGATTAGGCATAGGTGCATTGATCACATTCAGAGTCTCAACAGGAGGATCAAACTCAATCTCTTTAGCTTCAATCATGTCTTGAATCTTGTTCTTCAGAGCCCAACAATCGTCAGTGTTATGTCCTGGGCTGTTGGAGTGGTAAGCACACTTAGCATTAGGATTGTATCTCGGAGAGGAAGTGTTGATGTTTTGAGGAGGATCCCTCAAGGTAATCAGCTCTGCTTTCAACATGTGCTACAATGCTTGCGACAATGGCATGTTGATCTTTGTAAACTGTCTTCGTGGCGCGTTACGGTTCTGGCGCATTGTTCCCGAGGTTGTCTTGATGTAGGATTGGAGATCTAACTGCCCCACCAGTTAGTAGTCGGTCTTGGCTCGACTTTTCTGACCATACACAACATTGGCTTCTTTTTTACCACCAAAAGATCTCTTTGCAGCATTTGAAGATGACTCTACCTAAATCTTTCCGCTCTTGATTCCGGCTTCAATGCGCTCTCCTGTCAATATCAGCTCGGTGAATCCGGCTAAAGAATTTCCAATCAGATGATTGAAGAATGGGCCCGTCAGTGTTCCCATAAACATATCAACCAACTCCGTATTGGACAAGGGTGGTTGAACTCGCTGCTAGATCTCTCATTTAGAGCATATTCTTTGAACTTCTCATCACGACCCATAGACATGCTCTGTAGTTTCATGCGAGTGGGTTCCAATTCAGCATTGTACTAGTACTGCTTGTAGAAAGCATCTGCTAAGTCATTCTAGGTATGAATGTGGGTACTCTCTAGCTGATAATACCACTCCAACTGAGCTCCGGATAAACTCTCTTGAAAGTAATGGATCTGACTTCACATCATCGATTGAGGATGGATCTTCAAGAACATAGGACTTCAAATGCGACTTGGACAAGAAATGCCATCATACTTGGCAAAAGTAGGAACCTTGAACTTGCAGGAATCACCACACTGAGAACAAGACTCGAGATCATCTAAATTCAGCTGGACATCTTGATTTTCCACAACATTCGAGACGGTCTTCAAGTTGTTTGTATTTGTCATCTTCAAAGAATCTTGCTCGTGCTCATAGTCTTTCTCTTTGTTTCAGACTACATTGGTCTCCTTCGTTGTTCTTGATACTTCCCTCAGTTTTGACACTCTTTTTGAGCCTTTGTGACGTCTGACCAAGTTGAGAACACCAATGACCTTCTTTTTTCTGTTGATGAGTGTAACACGGTGAACTGACTTTGTAGGATTTTGTATCGCAAATGTGCAGATAGCAAGAGTCGCCACCGACTTTTCTTTTATCCAATTAAGGGAAGGTAAAAGTCTGAGAAAAGACCTTCGTTAGATTACGAGTAAGGGAGAAGGTTATGAAAGGAAGGTATTAGCACCCCTCCATCCGTGATTATCTCACGGGCTCGATTACTCTTAGATCACTTTAAAATTGTGCTTTCGTGTATTTGACAAAAATGTTTTGAAAAGGCATTTCGCTTTGACTTTTATAATGATTCATGTAGGAATGTATACAAAGTGTTCGGAAATGTTTCGTTTTGAAAAGAGTTTGAACTTTGACAAAAGTGTGAGGTGAAAAGTATTTGATTTGAGCAAGCAACTAAAAGTCTTATTACCTACTCGAATTGGTCGTTTCGTGTTGTTTCGTTTCTTTAGAATAGTTCTATCCATACCATTAGTTGGTAGGTAACTCATCGTTGGATGTAAGTAGCGGGACATTAGAAGGGACATCGTATGGTCATAGAAAGCAACTTGTAAAGTCTAGCACATTCGAAGGGACTATCATCATTTTCGTAGGCAACAATCGAGGGTCAAGATCATGTATTCGTAGGCGACATCGTGGGTCTATGATCTTTATTGAAGGGACTATGATGATTTGTTTTGAAGGCAACGGTGCTAGAATACCTCTACGTTCGAGGGACTTGACCATTTGAATTCGTAAGGCAACAAGAGAGAATTACCCTAAGGGGTGCATGTGTGAAAGAGTGTGTTGATTCAGATTCATGTTATCTTGAAAATTAGAGTGAGCTATGTTCAATTTTAGTCTTGCCATACACACCTAATTACTAACAGTTTATAAGATGCGGAAATTTAAATGCGGGAATGTAAAGATGCGGAAAAATAAATCCTACGCTATTACATGGCTTTGGGGCAGATACATAATTTAACCATGCGGAAAATAAAAGCCCTAATTAAGCTATTACATCCATAGCGATTACATTATTGGAAAAAGAAAAGCGATGAAAAGCCGATAAAGCAGGATAACACTGTAAAAAGATGAGAAATCGAGAATCGAGGAAATCGAATAAGAAAAATGTTAGTAAAAATGAAAATTTTTAAATGAGAAAAATATTTCATGCTGGAAATAACATTAATATGCTAAAATATTTTTTTGGGATTTTTTTGATGCAATTTAATAATTAAAAACTAATTAAAAGTGATTTAAATGGTAAATTAGAAATAAAATTAAATATGCATGCAAAATAATATTTTTTAGTTTTATAAATTAAATAAACATTTTCTGAAAATAATGCAGAAAGAAAAATATTTTTTGGTATTTTTAAATGCATGAATAAAAATTATTGAAAAGAAATTAAAATGAATGCAAAATATTAAAAAATATGAAAATATGAAAATAAGAAAAGAAATTGAGTTTGTAAAGAAAAATAGCACAACCGGTCCTGGCATGGTTCGAACAGGGGACCTTTGAGGGTATCTTTGCACAGCTAGCGCCTTAACCACTAGGCCAAGTGTCATTTGGTGTTGGAAAAGTTGAAAACAATTGTATTTGAATGATGACGCGTCCTGGATGTGTTTGAAAATGAGTCAGCACGCGTGGACCCCATAACTTACGAACAGGCGAATCAAAACGCGTTATTATGCCACGCCATCTCCTCGCGTTCGCTTGGTGGCAAGACTAGGGCTCCGGTCATCTTCTCCGAACACGATCTCTCGAACACACGCAAATCGTGGATTCGAAGGTTGGGATTAAACTACCCCTAAATCGGTCTGAAATCAATGGTGGTCTCGTTTTCTGATGCTCACAACTATGGATTCGAACTCAATAGTTCAAAACCTAAACATGGCATCGTGAGTTTGGACGTTCAACCTTGCTGGCGATTGCCCGGATCGTGCATATGGTCTCATGAACACAATAAAAGCATTAGAATCGATTGACGAAGCAGATAATAAAAGTGCAAAATCAAAAAATTGAATATGTATGCATGTATAATGCTCGATTACGATGGTTTGATCAATTGTAAGGATGTATACTTACGAACTTACCTCCACGGAACAATGGAGTGGTTTTGAGAAATGAATGTGTTGGAGAATAAAATTCAAATGACAATTCTTGAGAATTTTGGCAAAATAAGGGTTGTGTTTTTGGCTAGGGTTTCGTGTCCTTTGTGCTTCAGCTTGCTGGCTATTTATAGAGGGATTTGAGAGAGAAAAAACAAGGCAAAAAGATTTGATTTGGAATGCATTCAATGATTTTCAAATAAAATCAAATTTTTGAAAGAAATTTGATTTTCTCTTTTAATGTGATCATGCACGAATTTGGTATGAATTTTGGGCTTCCTTGGACCTCAAGCATGATATAAAATCACTCTCCTTGAAAAAACATCTTATTTTCATATTTTATATAATTTAATTTTGAATTAAATGGTTTAAAATTCAAAAATAAATTAATAAAATAGAAAATTGCCATGGCCAAGCATTTATGGGTCAAAAATAATGTCATGAACAAGTTTGGATCAAAAGATTATAGGCCCATTTGGAAAATTTTACATTTTGACCAAAATATCCTTTTGTGCAATTGTCCAAAATTGCCCAACTTCTGAATAGTATATCTTGCTCAATTTTCCACATTTTTGAGTGTTCTTGGACTTTTTGGAAAGCTCTAAGAGTCCTCTAACCAACCTTTTTGGTCTCATCTCAATTGGAGTTTCCATGCTCAATATATCTTCAAAACAAAAAGTTGACTTTTGTTGACTTTGAAAAGGACACATAATGTTTTGATCCATACCTCTCAAATGAAGCATTTTTGAACATTCTTGTGAGACATGAAGTTGTAGGAATGGAATTTCCTTCAAAACAAGAGGTGGTGGAAAATATATCGAGAGAAATATGAAGAAGTTATGATCGGTCAAAGTTTGGTTGACTTTTCGAGAAACCCTAATTTAGAAAGTTTGACTTTTGAGCAAATCTTGAGTTTTCTTGATGAATCATGACCAACCCTTGATCAAATGATGAATGTAAATTCAAAATGAGGATGTTGACCAAAAATCATGAAGTTTGACTGTATGTTGAACACAGTTGACTTTTTGTCCACTACAATTGATTTTCAACCATCGAGCAATTGTACGAGAAACTTGACTTGTAAGCTTGAAACTTGACATGGAGAACATTTGAAGCATATGAGGAGGCATGATAACCATTGGAGATGTTGGAAATCCATCTGGGTCTGTGGATAGCCAAACCCTAGTTTGGGTTGATTGTCAAGGAGAGGGTTTGTCTGATCAACCTTTGAGGAATCCTTGAGTATGGATGTATGGAATGTTTTGAGAAGATGGAGGGCAAATTTTGGGGTATGACAATGAGCTTCTTCAGATCTTCCTAGCCTTGGACCAAGCTGGTAACCACTTCACAGGCGGGCATTACGAGCACGAAGATCTTTGTGATCACGTTAAAGCCATTTTGCTAAAATAAATAGAGAAGATGAGAAAACCAGATCTTCAATGTACAGTATGCAATGTTATGCCATGATATGCAATGTTTATGCGATGCAATGCAATGTTTTCAAGGACCTTAAGAATTTAAATTTGTTAAACAAGCATGAACAAACTTTGTTAGTTTCTTTTTATTCTTTTTCTTTTAAGTACAAAAGATAATTCGGATAAATAAAGGCAAAATCCTAAAATCTAGGTCTCCATGAGCTTCCTCTTGGTGTTGAAGTAGGCGTTGATGTTGCTCCTCGTGAAGTAGCTTTGTCAACTCTAGTACCTTCTTCTCGCTTGCATAACACGAACTTGAATGTATCCCTTTCTTCTTTTAGTTGAATCCGGGATCTCTTCAAGTCTTCAAAATCGGTGGGCATGTCGGGATGGAGAAACGGTATAAGTACGTCACCTATAGCAGTTCCATAATTCTTTGTAACACGGGTATAAATGGCATCATGAGGTTTGAGCTCGAGCTCTGCCCATTTGAGGTAAGGTTCCCAGGGATGGAGTTCGGTGTCCCAAAGTCTTGGTATCATTCTTCTTTACCATGCCCAAGCGTGTACCTTCGGTAATTACGGAGATCGTGGTTGTAGTCGAACACAATATCTTGGAGAAGCATATCATGAGGACCATCTCTTTGAGCATAACCAAGTGACGTAGAGCTAGAGAAGGATTGTAAGTGATACCTCCCCTTATGCCAAAGAGTGGTACATTAGAATTCTCCATAATGCTCATGAATGTGAAGTCCTTTTGAGAGAAGAGACACCAAGCGATATCCGGAATGAGAGTGACATTAGCCTTTGAGACCACTTCAATCTTTCTCGTTCTTCATTATTGATGGAGGAAGGTGAAAATAAACCACCAGAAAAGTGGTATCAACACATGAGAGTTCCTTGTCTTTTGATAGTGCGAGTGTGGAGAGAATGTAGGATGTCTCCAGTAAAGTAGGCACGGGATTACGAGTGAGGAATATCTTGATGGTGTTCACGTCGATGAAATGCGGGATAGGAAATAGAACCAACCATAGATTAGCAAAGCCAAGATGTCTTGAATGCTTGAAACTCATAGCTTTGAGGAATTCTCGAGCTTTCTTTATCGAGGAACTTAGCAAGTAAACCCTTAACTCCGCTTCTCGTTTCCCAATTGGCTTGATGTCAAGCGCTTTAGGTGTAATCTTGATGCGATGTCTTCGTGTAGGACCTTTTCTAAACCGATGAATGGCATTTGGTCAAGAATAGGTATCCCAAGTAGCTTAGAGAACTCTTCCAAGGTAGAACTAACTAATAATGCAGAATGTAAAGCAATGGTGTTTCGGATCGAAGAATAGGCATGCATCATATCTTCTTCAAAGCGGAGATAACCAAGTCAAGGAATAACCATGTCTTTTGATGAACCGGCATGATGAAATTTACGAAACCAATTCTTTGGTGAGAAGGTATACCCGTGAAGTTGATTCGGATAGTCTTTCTAGAAGCCATAATCCACAAAATAGAGCAAAAGATAAATCCCTAGGTCCTTGAAATAGTTAGAAATGATATACAATGCATGATGTCATGATGTCATGTTAGAAAGCACAAACAAATCACACATAACCTAGGTTTAAGGCTTGCATGAGGTATAGGTATACCACCACCAAAGTTTGAGTTGGTTCTTCACAATCCTATAATAGTAACCGGGTTCTAGGAATCTCATATCATTGATCTTTCTCGTAGGAATTTATTTAATCGACTACCAAGTGGTCGATCGAAAATATCCCAAAAGTCCGATCTTAATGAGCGTAGCAAGTATCATCTAACCTCGGTCTATACCAAAGTCGGCGTCTCACTACCTTCCAAATGGCCAAGATGGGTCAATTAGGTTCTAAAAGTTGAGTTATTCTTGATGACACTGCAGGCAAATACTATCCTCAACTTGGAAATGAAGTGTCGGGACATCAAAGTGTCACTTAACGTAGCCATCATGTTAGTTTCATTGTCGCTAGCGGTCGCGACGATCTATACTACCTAAGGAAACTCGGATCGGGTGTAGGATCCACACAAATAATACCCAAGACACCCTTAAAGTAAAGCATACAAATCAAGCGAGCGGTAAAATGATCTAAAATGCAAGGTATTCTCTCTTAGGGTGTCTCCCGGCGAGTGTGTCTGGTGAACTGACTTTGAGGTTTTGTATAAAATGCGAGATAGCAAGAGTCGCCACCGACTTTTCTTTTATCCAATTAAGGAAGGTGAAAAAGACAGGAAAGACCTTCGTTAGATTACGAGTAAGGGAGAAGGTTATGAAAAGGGAAGGTATTAGCACCCTTTTCATCCGTTAGTTATCTCTGGGCTCTTAGTTGCTCTTAGATCATCTTTAAAATTGTGCTTTCATGTGTTTGAAAAATGTTTTGAAAAATTTCGCTTTGACTTTGTAATGATTCATGTAGGAATGTATACAAAGTGTTGAAATGTCGTTTGAAAAGAGTTTGAACTTTGACAAAAGTGTGAGGTGCAAAAAGTATTTTGATAGAGCAAGCAACTAAAAGTCTTATTACCTACTCGAATGGTCGTTTCGTGTTGTTTTACTTTCCTTTAGAATAGCTCTATCCATACCATTAGTTGGTAGGTAACCTATTCGTTGGATGTAAGCGGGACATTGAAGGACATCGGATGGTCATAGAAAGCAACTTGTAGGAAGTATCTAGCACATTCGAAGGACTATCAACATTTTCGTAGCGACAATCGAGTCAGATCATGTATTCGGAGGCGACATCGTGGGTCTTATGATCTTTGTATCGAAGGGACTATGATGATTCGTTTGAAGGCAACGGTGCTAGAATACCTCTACGTTCGAGGACTTGACCATTTGATTCGTAAAGACAACGAGAGAATTACCTAAGGGGTGCATGTGTGAAAAGAGTGTGTTGATTTCGTGTATATTTATCTTGAAATTAGAGTTAGCTATGTTGATTTTATCTTTCCATACACGCCTAATTACTAGTTTATAGGGTGCGGAAATTAAATTGGAAGTATAAAATGCGAAAGATAAATCTCATTATTACATGGCTTTAGGCGATACATAATAAGATTGCGGAAAATAAAAGTCCTAATTAAACTATTACATCCATAAGCAATTACATAATTGGAAAAAAGCGATAAAAGAAATCGTCAAACGGAATAACCTTGTGAAAAGATGAAAATCGGAAAATCGAGAAATCGAATAAGAGGAAAATGTTAGTAAAAATAATAGTTTTGAATGAGAAAATATTTCATCTGGAAATAACATTAATATGCTAAAATAATTTTTGGGATTTTTGGAGTTAATTTAATAATTAAAAACAATTAAAGATGATTTAAATGGTAAATTAGCAATTAAATTAAATATGCATGCAAAAATAATATTTTAATTTTATAAATTAAATAAACATTTTTGAAAATAATGCAAAAGAAAAATATTTTTGGTGTTTTTAATGCATGATAAAAATTGAAATTAAATTAAAATGCATGAAAATATTAAATAAAAAGAAAATATGAAAATAATTGAAATATGAGAGTTTGTAAAAAGAAAAGAAAATTCTGGCATGGTTCGAGCCAGGGACCCTTGAACATCTTCACTGACTAGCGCATTACCTCGACAAGTGACATCCGTGTTTGAAACAACAAAATCAATTGAATATATGTGATTCGTGTCTGGTTATGTTTGAAACACGATTGGTGTGGATCCATTGACTTATGAATAGCCGATCGATTCGCTATCGTGCACACAATCTCTCGCCATCAACCTGAGTGACGGCCGAGCCCAGCTCGGTCGTCTTCTCGACACTCAATTCTTCAACACAAAATACATGAAATAATTGGATTAAGGCTACCCCTTAAATCGAGTGCGCGATCCATGGTGGCCTCGGTTTTCTTTGAATCGATCCGCAATTTGAGATTGAGCTACGAGTTCTAAAACCCTAGGTATGGCATTATACGATTGCGACGTTCAAACTCACAAACGATTGCCCAGATCGAACCCTTAGCATCTCATGAACATGTTGCAAGCATTAGAATCAATTAAAACACGCGGATATTAAAAATGCAAAATCAAGAAATATTTGAATATGTATGAATGTATATGGCACGATTCAGGTTGCTTTGATCATTGACAATGATGTATACTTACTCAATCTTACCTCCTGAACACAATGGAATGGTTTTGAGAGCTTGAAAGTGGCTGGAAATCAAAATTCGAATTTTGACAATTCTTGAAAAAATTTGGCAAAGTGTGGGTTGTTGTAAGGGCTAGGGTTTCCTGTCTCTTGTGATGCTGCTTGCTGGCTATTTATAGAGGGTTTTGGGATGGCAAAGAGAAGGAAAAAAGATTTGATCTTCAATGTGCAATAAATTCTTTTCAAATAAAATCAAATTTTGGAAAAAATTTGATTTTCTCTTCAATGTGAGAGCTAGCACGAATTTGGCATGTTCCATGGGCTATCTTGGACCTCAAGTTTGATATAAATTCACTCCTTTTGGAAAAATATCTTATTTTCATATTTTATATAATTTAATTTTGAATTAAATGGTTTTAAATTCAAAAATAAATCAATAAAATTGAAAATTGTCATGGCCAAGCATCAATAGGTCACAAATAATATTATGATCAAGTTTGGATCATAAAATTATAGGCCCATTTGGAAAATTTTGCATTTTGACCAATATCTCCTTTTGTGCAATTGTCCAAAAATGCCCAACTTCTGAATAGTGTATCTTGCTCAATTTTCCACATTTTTGAGTGTTCTTAGACTTTTTGGAAATCTCTAAGTGTCCTCTAACCAACCTCTTTGGTTTCATCTCAATTGGAGTTTCCATGCTCAATATATCTTCAAAACAAAATGTTGACTTTTTGTTGACTTTGAAAAGGACACATTAATGTTTTGATTATACCTTCCAAATGAAGCATTTTTTGAACATTCTTGTGAGACATGAAGTTGTAGAGAATTGAATTTACTTCAAAACAAGAGGTGGTGGAAAAATTTCTGAGAAAGTATGAAGAAGTTATGCTCAGTCAAAGTTTGGTTGACTTTTCACTAAGAAACCCTAATTTAGAAAGTTTGACTTTTGGGCAAATCTTGAGTTTTCTTGATGAATCATGATCAACCCTTGATCAAATGATGAATGTGACTTCAAAATGAGGATGTTGACCAAAAATCATGAAGTTTGACTGTATGTTGACCACAGTTGACTTTTGTCCATCTGTTGATTTTCAACCATCGAGCAATTATCAGGAAACTTGACTGTGAGGCTTGAAACTTGTCATGGAGAATCTTTGAAGCATATGAGGAGGCATGAAGGCCATTGGAGGTGTTGGAAGTCCATCTTGATCTGAGAATCACCAAACCCTAGTTTGGGTTGATTGTCTAGGAGAGGGTTTATCTGATCAACCCTTGAAGAATCCTTGAGCATGGGTGTATGAAATACCAGAAGATGGAGGAAAATTTTGGGGTATGACACGAGAGTTGCAGTTCTATGTACAGTGGGAGAACCCGACTTTGGAATTTGTTTTGCTTTTATACGCAAATGTTGCGGATATGAGAAGTCTCCACCGCTTTTCTTTTATCCATTAAGGAAGGTGAAAAGAGCAGAAAAAGACCTTCGTTAGATTCAGAGTAAGGGAGAAGGTTATGAAAAGGGAAGGTATTAGCACCCTTTTCCATCCGTAGTTATCTACGGGCTCTTAGTTGCTTCTAGCTCATCTTTAAAAATTGCTTTCTATGTGTTTGACAAAAATGTTTTGAAAAGGCATTTCGCTTTGACTTTGTAATGATTCATGTAGGAATGTATACAAAGTGTTCGGAAATGTTTCGTTTTGAAAAGAGTTTGAACTTTGGCAAAAGTGTGAGGTGTGAAAAGTATTTTGATAGAGCAAGCAACTAAAAGTCTTATTACTTACTCAAAATGGTCGTTTTCGTGTTGTTTTAACTTTCCTTTAGAATAATGCTATCCATACCATTAGTTGGTAGGTAACCCTATTTGCTGGATGTAGAAGGGACATTCGAAGGGACATCATATGGTCATAGAAGGCAACTTGTAGGAGTATCCTAGCACATTCGAAGGGACGATCATCATTTTCGTAAACAACAATCGGGGCGAGATCATGTTTCGTAGCCACGTCGGGGACTCATGATCTTTTATTCAAGGGACTATGATGATATGTTTAAGCAGAGCGGTGCTAGGATACCTCTACGTTCGGGGACTTGACCATTTATTGAAAGCGAGAGAGAGAATAGCCTAGGGGTGCATGTGTGAAGAGAGTGTGTCAAATTCAGATATGTTATCTTGAAGTTAGAAGTGATCTACGTTCGTTTTTATCTTGCCATACACACCTAATGACTAGTAGTTTATAGGGTGCAGAAGGTAAATTGAAGAAAGTAAAGTGCGGAAAGTAAATGTCATACACTATTACATGGCTTTGGGGCAGTTACATAATATAAGAGTGCGGAAAGTAAAAGCAGGAAATGTAAATCTACGCTATTACATGATTAAAAAAACTTTGCGACCTATACATCCTTTCTAGAATTGTAAATGGGGAATAGTAAATAGATAATCAAAATAAGAAGAAAATGTTAGCAAAATGTTTTGGAAATTAGTAGAAAAAGGGTTTTTAGGTTAGTAATGATAATTAGATAATAGAGTAATTTTTGAGAATTTTCTGAATTGGTTTTGATGAAGAAAAATAATTAAAAGTTAATTTAATGGTTAATTAACAATTAATTAAAATATGCATGCAAAAATATTAATTTTAATGTCAAAAATTAAATAAACATTTTTCTGATTAAAATGCAAAAAGAAATATTTTTGGTGATTTTTAAATGCATGAGAAAATTATTTAAAGAGAAAATAAATTAAATAGAAAATATGAAACGAAAATAGAAAAACGAGTTAGTTTGGAAAAATTGTAAAAAAGAATTGCCATGCCAAGGATCGAACCCCTGAACATGCCTTCAACACGCGCGTTGCTTGCCACTGAGCCATCCTGCAGATCGTGTTAGTTGAATGAAACAAAAACAATATGAACGAAATTGAGTTAAAGAACCCGAAACCCTTGAAGAACTTCATCTTCTTCGTTTGAATTTTTGAATTCATACGACACCGTTCGGCCTTTATTACATAAAATTCAAAATCACATACAAGCAATATAAATTCATTGTGAATACATGGTTCGACCGGTTTCCTGAACACGATGGTGGTCTTAGTGGCTAATTTTATCTTAAACGAAAGCCTAAATCGAAGCTATAAACCCAGCAATGGCAACTCAATTCACCTTGAAACTTAAATCAACCTATACAGAAAGCTTCGAAACACCATTAGAAACATAAATATGCAATCAAAATACGTTAAACATGAATGTATGTATGAATTCGATTTCAAGCTTTTTGACACAAACCGTGATCTAGATGTATCGATTCTGGGTGTTTCAACGCGTGGGGATGATTGGAATATCTTCCTAGGACCTTGAGGATGCTTGTTCAATCCTCAAAACTCCTTGAATTGGCCTCCAAAGTCAAAATCGAAATTGCTTTTTTCACAAGTTTTCTTGAAATTTTTTTAGGGTTCTTGAGGCAGAATTTTTTGTCCTTGTGTCATGTGAATGCATTGTGTACTTATAATGGATGGATTTAGGTCAAGAATCATGAGGAAATAATGTACCAATCAATGAGAAAATATTTGATTTGGTATAAAACCAAATATTGCCTTTTTGATCAAATTTCAATCAATTCTCTTGCCAATCAATGCCAATTTCGAATTTTCCAGCTTGTGTGGATTGCTTGGACCTCAAGAATGAGAGAAAAATCCAATTTGCATTTAATTTTGATTTTCTACCTTTTATTTTAATTTAATTGGCTTTTAAATGATTAAAATCCAAAATAAATAGAAAATAAAAGATAAAATTCGTGGTCTTGGGCTTGGAGGTTCCAAATTATCTGAGGAACAAGTTTGAACTAAGAAAAGCTAGGCCCATTTGCAAAATTTTGGATTTTGACAAGTATTTCTCTTTGTGCACCTCCTCAAAAATGCCCAACTTGTGCAAGGTGTATCTTGCTTAATTTTAAACATTTTTGGGTGTTCTTGGACTTTTTAGAAAGCTCTAGGTGTCCTCTAAACAACCTATTTGGTTTCATATCATTTGGAGTTTCCATGCTCAATAACACTTCTTTACAAAAAGTTGACTTTTTGTTGACTTTGAAAAGGACCTATAATGTTTTGATCCATATCTTCAAAATGAAGCATTTTCTGACCAAGCTTGTGAGACATGAAGTTGTATAGAATTGAATTCTCTTCAAAATGAGAGGTGGTGGAAAAATTTATGATAAAGTATGAGAAAGTTATGCAGTCATTACATTGACTTTTGTCTAAGAAAGCCCAATTTAGAAACCTTGGCTTTTGATCAATTCTTGACTTTTCTTGATGAATCATGATAAACCGTTGATCAAATGATGAATGTTACTTCAAAATATGGATGTTGACCAAAAATTATGATGTTTGACTGTATGTTGACCACAGTTGACTTTTTGTCCAATACAACTGATTTTCAACCATCTGAGCAATTGTCTGAGGAAACTTGACTTGTAAGGCTTGGAACTTGACATGGAGATTCTTTGAAGCATATGATGAGGCATGATGACCACTGGAAATGTTGGAGGCTCATCTGATCTGAGGATAACCAAACCCTAGTTTGGGTTGATTGCTTAGGAGAGGGTTTATCTGGTCAACCCTTGTGAAATCCTTGAGTATGTATATATGAAATGTCTTGAGAAGTAGGAGGGCAAATTTTGGGGTATGACAATGCGTTTTTTCAGTTTCATGCTGGCAACTTCAAGCAATCGTATCTCACTCAATTCTCAACCAAATTAAATGATTCAAAGCTCAAAATAAAGATCACATGGCAAGCTACAACACACAACTTGTAAAACATCCAAGATCCATCACACATCAAGAAATCTGAGTGAGAAAACCACGAAAATCATCCAAAATGGATTTTCGTAACTTCATGCTTGCAATATGCTTCACATCTGAGATGAAATTATACATCAAACCTAGTGTTTGGGTAACCACACATACATATCATCAAATTCATCAAATGCAAGCTGGAAATTCAGATTTGAAGTTTGAATCTTACCTCTTGATTTGGAAAATAAATCCAAATATGCCTCTGGATTTGAAGAGAAAACACTTCACTCTTGCTCTTAGATCTTCAATGGAGTGATAATGATGAAGAAAATCCACTTCAAAATCGGTTTGCAACCATTTCCATGTATGAGAAAATTTGAGAAAATGCAGTGAGTTTTTTAGATCTGGAAAACGAGAGAGAGAGCCCTTGCTTGCAAATGAGAGGCTTCTAATTTATATTGTGTGAAAATAGAGAGGGTAGCTTGGTCCTTTCAATCAAAATCCGTTATTTGCAACAAAAAAATGGTAAAAATGGCATCTTGGATATAGCTTGCGTTATGTGCACACTCTTGCTTGCTTGCTTGCGTTTTGGTGAGCTGGATCATTAGTGGAGGCTTGGCTCACGTGATAGAATCCTCAAGCTTGCCAAAAATGATAAAAATCAGAAAATACATGAAATGTGTGTGAGCAAAATGTGCTCAAAAGTGTTTAGCTTTTTATGGCAAGAAATACATGCTAGCACTGCTTCGAATCCTGGCTTGCTGGCTTAAATCAAACTTGCAAAATAACTTGAGAAATGCACCAAAACACACCTATCCAAAAATCATCTTTGTGTCACCTTTTTCTTCTTCAAATTTCTCACAAATGGCTCGTGCATTCCTTGGCCTCTTGATACATATCAATAGTTCCCTAGCATGAGGATCAAAACAAGCTTTGGTTCAGTCAAAATGGGGCAAAAACGAGTGAGATATGATTCTTCAAAGTAATGCACAAACAAGGAAAAATCTGGCAGCCACGCGTGCGTTCTGGCTTGCATGGGCATGCATGAGTTCAGCTTCAAGGCCTCAACTTGTGAGCCTTGTATCTTGATCAATTTTGAACCAAATGACATGATTCAAAGTTCCATTTAAAGCTCTCATGGCATACTTCAAAATGCACGAAGTGGTTTTCAAAAATTCCATTCAAATCAAAAGATATAAGCTTCAACATTATGTCCACCACCTGTTGTGAAAATTACTCAAAGAAATGCCCAGAAAGATGCAAGCTTGCCCAACCTTGGTCAAAACTTGTGCATGAAACTTCTAACTCAAATATCTCTCAAATGGTGCATTTTTGAGAAATTTTAAACATTGGCAATCTTGTAGGATTTTTTCCAAGCTTTCCAGAAATGTATGGTATGCACCCATTGGATAAAAATTGAGAAAGTTATGATGTGTCAAAGTTCCATAGGGTGGACACTTGAAAAAATTTCAAACTTCAAATAACTTCAAGAACAAGTTAACTCCAATTTCTTCAAATTTCTTGATTCAATGATGAATTTGGTCATGGAAAATAAAAATGGGATATTTGAATTGATGGTTGACCAAAAGTCCACTTGGTCAACTCCTGGCTTTGACTGATTTTGACCAAAATGACTATTTTGCCCCTTGTGATCAATTGACTTGCTTCTGCTCAAAATTGAGCCTCAATATTTCACTCATAGATGTCCAACAACATATAGAAACAAGTGAAACCAAGTTTGAATGAAAAATCTGAAGAAATCCTGATTTTTCTCAAAACCCTAATTTTGCTCCATGTGTTAGGAGGTAACCAATCAAGCTTCAAAACCTCAAATCTTCTGAATATGTTGAGCAATCCCTTGAACCATGATAACACCAATGATCATAAGAAGATAATACTCCAAGAAAATGACTAATCCAAGCTTCAAACTCCACAGAGGACCAAAACCCTAATTTCATCAGATGAGTGCCACAGATGAATTTCTCACCAATTCTCTTCAAAACTTCAATTCCTGAGGGATCAATGAGACAAATGGAATGTCTTGAGGTATAATACACCATGTGACATGAAAGATCCACAGATATGGAAACTTGAGATTCCTTCAGAAAGGTATGCTAGCACAATCAACCTCCTTAGCTTGTAGAGATCTTGAGACCCAAAGAGCTTGGATCCTATCATGAGATATGAATACAGTGCAATATGATGTTTTATGATGGAACATAAGCCTAAATCAAGAGGGTGAATTTTGGGGTGCAACACTTATGAACTGGAAAATATAAATGATTTGATATTTTTCCTTGTGTTGTACGTGCAGGAGTTCTCTCTAGTTTTCTTCAAGAATGAATCTTTATATAGGCGTCAAAAACTTATCCGTTGGAGACATATAATTTGTATATGGAATGATGATAATTGAACTTAATTGTTCTTTCCATAAAAATGAGATCCTGTTGGAAATCATCTGTTGCTTCAAATATTTATTTAATGAATGGAAACGTTGTTATACCCCAAAATTTGCCCTCCCACTTCTCAAGACATTTCACATGTCCATACTCAAGGATTTCACAAGGGTTGACTAGATAAACCCTATCCTAAGCAATCAACCCAAACTAGGGATTTGCCATTCTCAAGTCAAGATGGACATCCAACATTTCAAGTGATCATCATGCCTCATTATATGCTTCAAAGAATCTCCATGTCAAGTTTCAAGCCTTACAAGTCAAGTTGGATCAGACAATTGCTCAGATGGTTGAAAATCAGTTGTATTGGACAAAAAGTCAACTATGGTCAACATACAGTCAAACTTCATAATTTTTGGTCAACACCAATATTTTGAAGTAATATTCATCATTTGATCAAGGGTTGATCATGATGCATCAAGAAAAGTCAAGATTTGATCAAAAGTCAAAGTTTCTATATTAGGCTTTCTTAGACAAAAGTCAACAGAACTTTGACCAGGCATAACTTTCACATACTTTATCAAAAATTTTTCCACCACAACTCATTTTAAAGAGAATTCAATTTTATACAACTTCATGTCTCACAAGCTTGGGCAGAAAATGCTTCATTTGGAAGTTATGGATCAAAATATTACAGGTCTTTTCAAAAGTCAACAAAAAGTCAACTTTTTGTAAAGAAGTGTTCGTGAGCATGGAAACTTCAATGAAGATGAAACCAAAAGGGATGTTTAAAGGACATCTTAAGATTTCCAAAAAGTCCAAGAACACCCAAAAATGTTAAAAATTGAGCAAGATACACATTGTGCAAGTTGAGCATTTTTGAGAAGGTGCACAAAGAGAAATACTTGAGAAAATAAAAAATTCTCCAAATGGGCCTAACTTTTCTTGATTCAAACATGTTCCTTAGCAGAATTGGAACCTTCAAGCCCAAGGCCATGAATATATCTTTTATTTTTTATTTATTTTTGGATTTTTTAATCATTTAAAACCAATTTAATTAAAATAAAAGATAGAAAATCAAAATTAATTGCAAGGTGGATTTTCTCTCATCATGAGGTCCAGCAAGCCATTTAATACGATTATTTAGAAATAATCATGATTGGCAATTTGATTTAATAAAATTGGCTCAAAAAGGAAATATTTGGTTTGATCTAAATCAAATAATTTTTCTTTGATTAGCGTGATATTTTCTTCAATTCTTGACTAATTCACTCTGTTATAAATACATGATGTTACTACATACTGAGGACGAAATTAGAAGCCTCAAGAACCTAGATCAAGTTCAAAAAATTGAAGTAGCTTTCAAGCGACATAGCAACCATTTTGCTTG
>CM038797.1:99818810-99883762 GCA_021764765.1 Vicia sativa | reverse complement strand
ACAGCGTTTGTTAAAAAATAGCTTTTGAAAAGAAGTGTGAGATGTGAAAAGTATTTTTGATTGGAGAAAACAATTTAGAGTCTTATTACCTACTCAGAAAGGTCGTTCTTGTTAATTTCCTTCTCCTTTAGGATAAGGCTATCCATACCATTAGTTGGTAGGTAACTTTATCCGTTGGATGAAAAGGGACATGCGTAGGGTCATCGAATGATCATTGAAGGCAACATTGTAAGGATACCTTAGCATTGAAGGGACGATCATCACTTATTCGTAGACAACAACCGAGGGACGAGATCATATATTCGTAGGCAACATCGAGGGTCATCGAGGGACTATGATCTTTGTATCGAAGGGACTATGATGATGTTATTCGTAAGCGTCTTTGCTAAGATATCCCTACGCTTGAGGGACATGACCATTGTTTATCTGAAAGACAACAAGAGAGGATACCCTAAGGGAGGTGCAAGTATGAAATAGTGGTTCAATTCATATATGTTATATTTGAATTTAGAGTTATCTAACGGTTGATTTTAATCTTGCCATACAATCCTATTAGCCATACATCTAAGCAGTGTATATACAATTTATAAGAGAATGCGGAAAGTAAAAGTACGAGAAAATAAACCCTACACTATTACAAGGCTTGGGGCGATTACATTATTGGAGGTGCAGATAGTAAGTCACGAGAAATTAAATCACGTTATTACAAAAATAACCTTGCGACCTATACATCATTTTCTAGAATTTAAATGAGAATAAAGCATGAATAAATAAGAGAAAAAATATTTGAATGGAGACATAAGTGTTCTAAACCCTAATAAAAAGGAGAGAAAAAATTTTGGAATTGATTTTAATTAAGAAAACCTAATTCTAAGTTAATTAGAAATTAATTATGAAAATAATTTTAAGTGAAAGGAAAAATAAAATATTTTCGTGTATAAAATTAATTAAACATTTTTTAAACCTAAATCTAAAATAAAATTTTTTTTAGGGTTTTTTATTGTATTTAAAAAAATATTAGAAAGAAATTAAATAAAAGAAAATAAAGAAGAAAATATGAAAATATGAGAAAAAAAAAGGGTTAGGAAAAATTGCCAAAAAATATATACGTACAGCTTTCAAACTTCGGGACTTCGGTCACCGTACACACCTCCTTGCCATATGTACTACCTGCACTTGGTGTTAGCATAATGGACCAAATTAATTAAATATGAAAAATAGAAAAATTAATTTTTTAAAAGCGTCATAAAGGGGTGCGTCTTCATCATTGAATTTTGCAGGACTTTTACAATGACGATTAGTGGTAAAAGCTTTTACCTACAACCATGTCAGTCACTCCTGCTTTTGCACATTTTCAAATTCAAATATATGCAATATAAATCAAAGATGATGAATATGGTTCGATTGCAATTGATTTTTTGAAACACGATGGTAATCTTTTTGTCCAATTTTGGCTATTTCGAGAAACCCTAATTTGAAGCTATGAACCCTAGCAATGGTGAAAGCTTCGTTTTGCACTTAAGCTTTAATCAAACCACGCAGAAAGCATCAAAACTTCATCACAAACACAAATATTTGGTTAAATTCAATTAAATATGCATGAAAGTATGAAATCGAAATTGGAAAAAGGTTGAGCAAACCGTGATTGTGTTTGGTCGATTGGCTTGCTCAGGCTTGTGTGACGATTGGAAAACGTTCTGGGTCCTCTGTGATGTTTGATTGATCCTCAAAACTCCTTGAGTTGGACTGCCATATTGAATCTGAAGTTTCTTTTTTCTCAAGTTTTTTGGAGTTTGGTTAGGGTTCTTGAGGCAAGGATTTCGTGTCCTTTGTATCTGGTATCCTTGTATATATATAAGTGATGGATTTAGGTTAACAAATTTGAAGAAAAATCAAGCTTTGAATGCAGAAATATTTGATTGGAAATCAACACCAAATATTTCTATTTTGATCTTAAATCATGCCAATATCTTGCCAATTAAGAATATTTCGAAATTGCCAGCTTGTTATTGAGTTGTTTGGACCTCAAGAAGCTTGAATTTACAGCCTTGCACCTATCAATTTAATTTTTGTATTTTATTTTAATTAAAATTGAATTAATCCAAAAATAAATAAAATAAATGAAAACATGGCGTGAAAATGGGCTTTAGAAGCTCTTGGAAATATTAGAAACAAGTTTGAACCAAAGAAATATAGGCCCGTTTGGAAAAATTTCAAGTTTGATCAATATTTTTCTTGATGCATTTCTTCAAAATTTCCAATTTTGCCCAAGCCATAACTTGCTCAATTTTTATCATTTGAAAGTGTTGTTGGAATTTTTAGAAAGCTTAAGATGTCCTATAAATGCTCCTTTTGGTTTCATCTTCATTGAAGCTTCCATGCTTATGTACACTTCTTTGGAAAAATATGACTTTATGTTGACTTTTAGAAGGACCTATAATGTCTTGACCCATAACTCTCAAATGAAGCATTTTTGCGCAAAGCTTGTGAGACACAAAGTTGTAGAGAACTGAATTCCCTTTAAAATGAGATTAGGTGGAATTTTTTTATGATGAAGTGTGTGAAAGCTATGCCTGTTCAAAGTTCTATTGACTTTCCCTTAAGAAACCCTAATTTAGAAACTTTGACTTTTGACCAATTCTTTGCATTTTCTTGATGAATCATGATCAACCCTTGATCAAATGATAAATGTGACTTCAAAATCTTGATGTTGACCAAAATGGTGAAGTTTGACTATATGTTGACCACAATTGATTTTTTGTCCAATACAATTGATTTTCAACCATCTGAGCAATTGAGTGAGCAAACTTGAGCTGTGAGGCTTGAAAATTGACATGGTGATACCTTGAGACATATGAGGAGGCATTATGCTCACTTGTGGCAATAGAAACCATCTTTGACTTGAGTGAATCAAAATCCTAGTTATGGGTTGATTGCTTATGAGAGGGTCCATCTGACCAACCCTTGAGGAACTCTTGAGTATAGAGATGTGTATTGACTTGAAAAATATGAGGGCAAATTTTGGGGTATAACAGTTGCCCCTATTTAATATTCTTGTACCTGAAGGGTTAGATTTAGATGCTTGCCTTTCGTGACCTGAAGATAGAAGATGATTGAACACTCGAGTGCCCCTGAAATTTGCACTCACTGGTGTATAGAGTGAGACCATTGGCTGAAGATATACTGAAATGGGATTATAAATGCCATTTGAAGAAGCTGATGCTGGGGAGTAAGTCGTACGTTAGACTCCATGGTATATTTTGAATGAAGTTATTAGTACACATTGATTTTTAACCAGATATGCAGCATTCTACAGGTGGAGAGATAACAATGTGTAGTCGGAGATGGGCTTAAAGATGCCATCTTGAGATACTGATGATAGGAGATTCAGAATAAACCTTCGTATCGGTTTTATCGGAGATGAGTATTCGTCAGTATGTAGATAGTTTCCCCGTCTTGTTTCGGGTATTAATTTGTATCTTCCTGTTTGTTGGTAAACCCATCTGGTTTTGGGACATCATACCGTTCAATTGCATAGATTAGTCTCCCCGTCTCGTTTTAGGAATTGATCTACAAGTTGCTATATTTGGTATACCCATCTGGTCTCGGGGGTTCATACCGACTTGGTCGTACAAATAGTTTTCCCGTCTTGTTTCGGGCATTAATCTATGACCTTATGTCTAGAAGTTTGCAAATAATTTTTGCCTGTTTGAGAATTTAACCTGAAAGAACGAGGTTAGTTTTATGCACATTATGATGCATGCAAGTATGTAATGATGCTCTTGAGAATTATGTATCCACATGTTATGATTTTTATGAATGATGTATGAATATAGATGTTATGGTATTTCAAAATGTATCCATCTTGAAGAAGATTAGAATGTTCTGCTGGGGATCTTCGACTTGTGCTTGAGGATATAGTTATTGGAGACCCTGACTGGGGAATAAGAGAGATGTGGATTCCTCTAATGCACTATCCGACCAAGTTTCGGGTCTGGATACTGATGTAGTGGGAAGATGATAATCTTTGAGTGATACTCAACTGGGGATGAATATCTTGTGTATGTTTTTTTTGAAGAAATAACCCTTGTTGGGGAATGATGCAACTTTGAATAGCTTATTACTGCTCAGAGACTAAGATAATAAGTTGATGATATGTTACTGCTCGGGGACCAATGTAACAAAGTTAACAGTGACTGACTTGTAGATGATCACTACTCGGGGACTAACGTGATGATTTTGAGACGATCACTGCTCGGGGGGGTCTTCCTCCCCGATTTGAATTTCAGGCTTTTACCTATAGACAAATTTTTTTGCTAAAGCCTATAGTGACGGCTTCGTCTGTCACTATAACACCTGCAAAATCAAATCTCATGTAATACGGAACATAAATTCAAGGAAAGGTAATGAATCGATTGGAAAACACCATTTGGACATGATGGTGCCCTCGATTTGGTCTAATTTTGCTTGTAATCAAAGTTCCTAATTCAAAGCTCAAAAACCCTAACCATGACGTATTATGATTCCTGCACTTAAACTCAAATCAAACAATCCAAAAACATTGCACAGGTTCTCATGATCATGAATATACAATCAAAACATGTTTATGATGTGTATATGATCAAAAACGAAATTGAAAAATAAGAGTGCAAACCGTGATTCTGAAATCGTGTTTCAGGAGGTGTTGGTGATTTGTGATGGCCTGGAACGCTTTAGGGAGCTTCAAGGAATGTTGTTAGATGATTGGAACAGCTTGAATTTGTCAAAAACTAGGTCTGTAGGTTGCTTGAAAGTCACAGATTTTTGAGGTTTTGTTAGGGTTCTTGAGGCAAGGATCTCGTCTGCTTGGCATCTGAAGGTGTTGTGTACTTGTAAAGGAAGGATTTAGGTCAACAAATGTGTAGAAAATATCTTACATTGATGTGAGTATATTTGGTTGAAAATCATGCATGAAATATTTCTATTCTTGGCTAATCTTGTGCCAATCAAGCTCTAATGATTTACTTGACCCTCAAACTTTATTTTAGGTTGATTTTCTGATTGAAAACAAATTCCATGCGCCTCATGTAATTATTTCCTTATTTTATTTGATTTATTTTAATTTTAATTGAATAAAAAATCAAAAATAAATGAAATAAAAATAATGGTCATGCACCAATGGGCTTAGAGGTCCTCTAACATGTTATATTCGCGTTCACACCTCAAAAATTAGGCCCACTAAATCAAAAAGTCAAAATTGCTCAATTGACATTTTGTGCATCTCTTTAAAATTTCCATTTTTGCTCAAGCCATAACATGCACAATTTTTATCATTTGAGAGTGTTCTTGGACTTTTTAAAACTCTTAAGATGTCCTCTAAATTCTCCTTTTTGTTTCATCTTGATTTAAGCTTCCATGCTCATGTACACTTCTTTGGAAAAAGATGAGTTTTTGTTGACTTTTAGAAGGACCTATAATGTCTTGACCCATAACTCTCAAATGAAGCATTTTTGGGCAAAGCTTGTGAGATACAAAGTTGTAGAGAATTGAATTCCCTTTAAAATGATCTTTGGTGGAGAATTTCTAATGAATTATGTGAAAGTTATGCTTGATCAAAGTTCTATTGACTTTCCCTTAAGAAACCTAATTTAGAAACTTTTGACTTTTGATCATTCTTTGAATTTTCTTGATGAATCATGATCAACCCTTTATCAAATGATGAATGTGACTTCAAAATCTTTATGTTAACCAAAAATGCTGAAGTTTAACTGTATGTTGACCACAGTTGACTTTTTGTCAAATACAATTGATTTTCAACCATCTGAGCAAACATAGGCTATGAGGATTGAAACTTGACATGGTGATACTTTGAGTGATATGAGTAGGCATGATGCCCCTTGAGGCCTTAGAACTAAAATTTTACTTGAGAGAAACAAAACCCTAGTTATTGGGTTGATTGCTTAGGAGAGAGTTTTCTGATCAACCCTTGAGGAATTCTTAAGTATGGAGATGTATCTTTACCTGAAAAATAGGAGGACAAATTTTGGGGTATAACACATGGGCAATGTCGTATGTAGTCCAATTTATGATATTAAATTTTATCTCGTACGATAACTATTTAAGTATCTCGAATGCAATACGATAATTAGAGACTATTTCATGAAACCAATCTATGAATCTCTTGTTATGCTCTATCAACAACAACAACTTGTCACTCATTCGGGCATAGTTTTTCTTCAAAAGTCATTTGTGAGTATCTATGTAAGGTAAAACTTCATTAATATTATTCAATATATAGAAACGTGCTTGGATAAATACATCTCAATCCATTGACTTAACATTTAGACCTTGAATACCTCTATGCCCGTGTCAGCGTGACGAGACTTTGAAATTCCTATAGAATGCTTCTGACAAATAGTTTGTACAAAACTCAACAGCTTCTTCTGTGATCTACCTTTCAACAATCGAAGCTTCTGATCGGTGATGATTCTTCGTATATCCTTTAAATATCGGATACATCCAACTTAAATAAACTGGACTATCAAATCACATTTCTCTAACTAGATAAACAAGTAACTGAACCATAATGTTAAAAAATGATGGAGGAAAATACATCTCCAATTGCACAAGATTATGGCAACCTCATCTTTTAATTCATCTAATTTTAATCAAGAACTTTATTACATATGAAATTGAAGAATGAGCACAGTCTAATTATTGTTACTATCACATTGTTTTGGTAGGATCCCACTGATAGCCTCTTGTAGAAGTTGTTGCATCAATACATGACAATCATGAGATTTTAAACGAACTTACTTGAGATCTTTCATTGATACAAGTTTTTTTATGTTTGATGAGTAACCTTGGGAACTCTGTGTTAGAACATAGTTTGGTTCTACACCAATCTTAGAAGTTTTGATGATAAGAAATACTGTTGATGTCAATTATATTCTGACCCTAATGAATACATATTTTGTATGAATCAATGTTGTCTCCTAATTTTGTTTAATAGAGTATGCAGATGAAGTTCTGACCTTGAAAAGAAAATAAGTTTTTTTTATTTGAACCTCTGGAAGTTACGATTGCGGAAAGAAGACTACGATCTAAGAAGTTACGTTACGTCGTTAGAAGATACACGCTCTGGCGAAGTTACGTCGTTAGAAGATACATGCTCTAAGAGAAGTTATGATGAACTTCTAAAAAGAACCAAAGGTTGTACCAAACTCTAATGTAAACCTTGTCAGTTGATCTAAGAAATCTTAAAGCTCTGCTACATCATCTTCTGATCAAGACATCAAGGATTCGTGAAACTTAACACCGTTGCTCTACAAACTACGATATCCAATTACGGCTCCAGTATTGCAGTCGTTTGTATCTGGTGGAGAATGACTTTGGATTGTTTTGCTTTTGATCTCAAATGTTGCGGATGTAAAATCGCCATCGACTTTTCTTTTATCAATTAGGAAGGTGAAAAAAGCGAGGGAAAAGACCCGTTAGATTTTGAGTAAGGGAGAAGGTTATGAAAGGAAGGTATTAGCATCCTTTCCATCGATCAAGGATAGGCATCCCAAGTAAGCAGAGGACTCTTGGTAGGAACCAGCGATAATCACGAGATGTAAAGCAATGATGTTTGGATCGAAGAGCGGAATAAAGGCGTACATATATTCTTTAAAAGCAGGAGATAACCAAGTCAAGCGATAACCATGTCTTTTGATGTTGAGCATGATAAAATTTACGAAACCAATTCTTTGAGTTGAGAAAGGTATACCCATTGAAGTTGATTCGGATAGTCTTTCTTGAAGTCGTGATTCCTACAAAACAAAGCAAAGATAAATCCCTAGGTCCTTGGAATAGTTAGAAATGTTATGATGCAATGTTATGATGTCAAGATGTCATGTTTAAGCAAATAGAAAGCACAAAGAAAGTCACACAATAGCCCTAGGTTTAAGGCTTGCATGAGGTATAGGTGTCTACCTACAAAGTTTGAGTGGGTTCATTACATCCTATAATAGTAATGGAGGTTACGAATCTCCTATCATTGATCTTTCTTGTAGGCATTTGTTTCAATCGACTACCAAGTGGTCGTCGAAAGATCCAGTCGAGATCTTAATGAGCGTAGCATCGAGTATCAACCAACCTTAGTCTACACCAAAATGGCCATCTCACTGCCTTATAATGGCCAAGATGGGTCAATTAGGGTTCTAGAAGTTGAGTTAGTCTTTGATGACTGCCCAGACGCGCCAAATACTCCTCAGTTGAACATGAGGAGCATCGGGACATCAAAGTGTCGGCGCTAACACCTAAGGAAACACGGATCAGGAATTGTAGGATCCCCACAAGTATAATGCCCAAGCAGCCCTTAAGATAAAGCATACAAGTCAAACAAAAGCGATAAAGTGATCTAGAATCCCTAAGGTCTTCTCTCTTTATGTCTCCCAGGCAGTCGGTTACATGTCTGGTGGAGAAGCCCGACTTTGGATTATTTTGCTTTGATCCCAAATGTTGCGGATAGCAAGTGTCATGCCGACTTTTCTTTTTATCCAATTAAGGAAGGTGAAAAGAATCGGAAAAGACCTTCATTAGATTCAGAGTAAGGGAGAAGGTTATGAAAAGGGAAGGTATTAGCACCATTTCCATCAGTAGTTATCTACGGGATCTTAGTTGCTTTAGCTCACTTTAAAATTTTCTTTCTGTGTGTGTGTTTGAAAATGTTTTTGAAAAGGTCATTTCGCTTTGACTTCGTAATGATTCACCTTTGGAATGTGTCTGAGTGTTCGGAAGTGTTTACGTATTTGAAAAAAAAACAGTGTTTCTTTGTAAAAGTGTGAGGTGTAAAAAGATGTTTCGATGGAGCAAGCAACTAAAAGTCTTTTTACCTACTCAGAACGGTTGTTTCGTTGGATGTAAAGGGACATTCGAAGGGACATCAAATGGTCATAGAGAGCAACTTGTAGGAGTATCCTAGCACATTCGTATGGACGATCATCACTTTTCATAGGCAACAATCGAGAGACTAGATCATGTATTCGTAGGCAACATCGAGAGAATACTCTAGGGGGTGCATGTGTGAAGAGAGTGTGTTGAATTCAGATAATTTATCTTGAGATTTAGAAGTGATCTACGTTGATTTTATCTTGCCATACACGCCTAATTACTAGCAGTTCATAGAGTGCGGAAAATAAATTGCAGAAAGTAAAGTGCGGAAAATAAATCCTACGCTATTACATGGCTTTGGGGCAGTTACATAATATAGGAGTGCGGAAAAGTAAAACCTAATTAAAACTATTACATCCCATGAGCAGTTACATAATATTGGAAAAAATGCAAGAAAATAAATAGCAGAATAGAAAACTAATCCTAATATTTTTGGATTTTTGAAATGTGAGAAAATAATCTTAAGTCTAATTGATTTTAATTAATTTTAGGGAAAACATTAGTTAACGCTATTCCTAAATTAATTAATTAAATAATATGAGAAAAGATTAGTGAAAATTAACTAATTAACCCTAATTATTTAACCTAATTACTAATTAAAATGATTAATTATTAAATTAGCAAAAATAATAAAATATGAAGAAAAAAAAAGATAAAAATAATGCAGAAGTGCTTCTAGAGGAAGCCATCCATTTGGAGTTTACAGAATTTACAACAAGAGGTACCCAAAGTTGGAACCACGAAGGGTTGAGAGGTGCCAGTTGAACTTCAGGGGCTTTTACGCTGGGCAAGTAAACATGCAGGGCTACTGCTTAAGATCTTGAAGTTGGGGCGTGGCGTGTAGTAGCAGGTCAGTGGACTTACGGGCATATGCCTACGAAGGGGTCGAGTGAGGTTCTGGCGTTGTGTCTTCTGAAATGAAATATAATCAAAAATGTTAAGTAAAAGACAGGGTTCGAACCCATGTCCTCTTGAACAAACACGCGCTGTCTTGCCATCTGAGCTGAATGGACCATCTGTTAATAACATGAACAAAAAGAATACAAAGGGAATGGATTTCTGACTGGGAACTCTTGGATCAGAAAGCGCGCGCAGGAGGTCATCTTCTCCATTTAAAAATTCAAACCTATAGCCACAGTTTACATACGTAGCTATAAGACACCGCAAATTCATAACTCAAGCAATATACAATATAAATTAAATGTAAAGTCATGGATACGATTGCAAATTGTCCCACGAACATGAATATGTCCTATGGTTGGTCCATTTTACTTATTCTAGGAATCCCTAATTCGAGCTTAAGAACCCTAACAATGGTGTAACTCGGTTCTTGTGTCTAAAATCCAATTGGACCACCCAGATAGCTTACAAACATCATTCTAAACATACACAAACAATCAAAACAAGTTAAATATGCATGAATAATCAAAATCAATTTGAAAAAGAAATTACAAAAAGTGTTCTTGATTTACGTGATTACGGATGTTTGGCTTGTTTATAGTATCTAAATTGATCGAGAGGACCTCCGAGAATCGATTACAAAGCTTGGAATGGATTGAATTCAAACAAAATTATAGTTGCTATATCGCTTGAAATACAGTTTTGAACTTGATCTAGGGTTCTTGAGGCGAATTTACGTCCTTGTGCATGTAGTATCATGTATTTATAACAGTGAATTAGGTCAAGAATTGTAAGAAAATATCATGCTAATCAAAGAAAAATTATTTGATTTGGGATCAAACCAATATTTCCTTTTGAGCCAATTCGAGTCAAATCAAATTGCCAATCATGATTATTTAAAATAATCCAGTTAAATAGCTTACTTGGACCTCGAGGATGAGAGAAAATCCACCTTGCAATTAATTTTTGATTTTCTATCTTTTATTTTAATTAAATTAGTTTTAAATGATTAAAATCCAAAATAAATAAAAATAAAAGATATATTCATGGCCTTAGGCTTGAGGTTCAATTACTAAAGAACATGTTTGAATCAAGAAAAGTTAGGCCCATTTGGAGAATTTTTATTTCTAAGTATTTCTCTTTGTACACCTTCTCAAAATACTCAACTTGCACAATGTATTATCTTGCTCAATTTTAACATTTTGGGTGCTCTTGGACTTTTGGAAATCTTAAGATGTCCTTTAAACATCCCTTTTTGGTTTCATCTTCATTGAAGTTTCCATGCTCCACGAACACTTCTTTACAAAGTTGACTTTTGTTGACTTTTGAAAAGACACAATATTTTGATCCATAACTTCCAAATGAAGCATTTTACGCCAAGCTTGTGAGACATGAAGTTGTATAAAATTGAATTCTCTTTAAAATGAGTTGTGGTGGAAAATTTTTGATAAAGTATGTGAAAGTTATGCAAGTCAAAGTTATTTTGTCTAAGACCTAATATAGAAACTTTGACTTTTGATCAAATCTTGACTTTTCTTGATGCATCATGATCAACCCTTGATCAAATGATGAATATTACTAAAATATTGGTGTTGACAAAAATTATGAAGTTTATTTGTATATTGACCATAGTTGACTTTTGTCAATACAGCGATTTTCAACCATCGAGCAATTATAGAGTCAACTTGACTTGTAAGGCTTGAAACTTGACATGGAGATTCTTTGAAGCATATAATGAGGCATGATGATCACTTGAAATGTTGGATGTCCATCTTGACTTGAGAATGGCAAATCCCTAGTTTGGGTTGATTGCTTAGGATAGGGTTTATCTAGTCAACCCTTGTGAAATCCTTGAGTATGGACATGTGAAATGTCTTGAGAAGTGGGAGGGCAAATTTTGGGGTATAACAACGTTTCCATTCATTAAATAAATATTTGAAGCAACAGATGATTTCCAACAGGATCTCATTTTTATGGAAAGAACAATTAAGTTCAATTATCATCATTCCATATACAAATTATATGTCTCCAACGGATAAGTTTTTGACGCCTATATAAAGATTCATTCTTGAAGAAAACTAGAGAGAACTCCTGCACGTACAACACAAGGAAAAATATCAAATCATTTATATTTTCCAGTTCATAAGTGTTGCACCCCAAAATTCACCCTCTTGATTTGAAACATGTTCCATCATAAAACATCATATTACCTTTGTATTCATATCTCATGATAGGATCAAGCTCTTTAGGTCTCAGATCTCTACAAGCTAAGGAGGTTGATTGTGCTAGCATACCTTTACGAAGGAATCTCAAGTTTCCATGTCATGGATCTTTCATGTCACATGGTGTATTATACCTCAAGACATTCATTTGTCTCATTGATCCCTCGGGAATTGAAGTTTTGAAGGGTGGTGAGAAATTCATCACGCTCATCGTAAATTAGGGTTTTGGTCCTCTTGTGGGTTTGAAGCTTGGATTAGTCATTTTCTTGGGTATTATCTTCTTTGATCATTGGTGTTATCATGGTTCAAGGGATTGCTCAACATATTGAAGATTTGAGGTTTTGAAGCTTGATTGGTTACCTCCCAACACATGGAGCAAAATTAGGGTTTTGAAAAATCGAGTTTCTTGATTTTCATTCAAACTTCTAGTTTCACTTGTTTCTATATGTTGTTGGACATCTATGAGTGAAATATTGAAGCTCAATTTTGAGGCGGAAATCAATTGATCACAAAGGCAAAATAGTCATTTTGGTCCAAAATCGATCAAAGCCGAGAGTTGACCAAGTGGACTTTTGGTCAACCATCAATTCAAATATCCCATTTTTATTCCATGACAAATTCATCATTGAATCAAGAAATTTGAAGAAATTAGTTAACATTTCTTGAAGTTATTTGAAGTTTGAAATTTTTTCAAGTGTCCACCCTATGGAACTTTGACATCATAACTTTCTCAATTTTTATCAATGGGTGCATACCATACATTTACGAGCTTGGAAAAATCCTACAAGATTGCCAATGTTTAAAATTTCTCAAAAATGCACCATTTGAGAGATATTTGAGTTAAGTTTCATGCACAAGTTTTGACAAAGGTTGGGCAAGCTTGCATCTTCTGGGCATTTCTTTGAGTAATTTTCACAGCAGTTGGACATAATGTTGAAGCTTATATCTTTTGTTTGAATGGAATTTTGAAAACCACTTAGTGCATTTTGAAGTATGCCATGAGGAGCTTTAAATGGATTTGGATCATGTTTTGGTTCAAAATTGATCTCGATCACAAGGCTCACAAGTTGAGGCCTTGGTGAACTCATGCATGCCATGTACAAGCGGGCAGCAGCGTGGCTGCGATTTTCCTTGTTTGTGCATTACTTTGAAGAATCATATCTCCTCACTCGTTTTGCCCATTTTGGTGACCAAAGCTTGTTTTGATCCTCATGCTGGGAACTATTGATATGTATCAAGGAATGCCACGAAACCATTTGTGAGAAATTTGAAGAAAAAGGTGACCTAAATGATTTTTGGATGGGTGTTTGGTGCATTTCTCAAGTTATTTTGCAAGTTTGATTTAAGCAAGCCAAGCCGGATTAGGCGATGCTAGCATGTATTTCTTGCCATAAAAAGCTAAACACTTTGAGCACATTTGCTCCACACATTTCATGTATTTTAAGATTTTATCATTTTGGCAAGCTTAGGGTTCTCTATCACGTGAGAGCCTCCACTAATGATCGACTCACCAAAGCATGAAACAAGCAAGCAAGAGTGTACATACGCAGAGCTATATCCAAGATGCCATTTTACCATTTTTTGTTTAAAATAACAGTTTTTGATTAGAGGACCAAGCTACCTCTCTATTTTCACACAATATAAATTAGAAGCCTCTCATTTGCAAGCAAGGGCTCTCTAGTTTTCGGATCTAAAAAACTCACTGCATTTCTCAAATTTTCTCATACATGGAAATGGTTGCAAACCCGATTTTGAAGTGGATTTTCTTCATCATTATCACTCCATTGAAGATCTAAGCAAGAGTGAAGTGTTTTCTCTTCAAATCGAGGCATATTTGGTTATTTTCCAAATCAAGAGAGTAGATTCAAACTTCAAATCGAATTTCCACTTGCATTTGATGAATTTGATGATATGTATGTGTGGTTAGCTGGCGAACACTAGGTTTGATATATAATTTCATACTGTATGAAGCATATTGCATAGCATAAATTACGAAAATCCAGTTTTGGATGATTTTAAGTGGTTTCTCACTCGATTTCTTGATGTGTGATGGATCTTGGATGTTTACAAGTTGTGTGTTGTAACGCCCATGTGATCTTTATTTTGAGCTTTGAATCATTTAATTTGGTTGAGAATTGAGTGAGATACGATTGCTTGAAGTTGCGGCATGGCTGAAAAAGCGCATTGTCATACCCAAATTTGCCCTCCTCAAGACATTTCATATATACATACTCAAGGATTTCACAAGGGTTGACGGATAAACCTCTCCTAAGCAATCAACCCAAACTAGGGTTTGGTTATCCTCGAATCGGATGGCCTCAACATTTCAGATGGTCATCATGCCTCATCATATGCTTCAAAGAATCTCCATGTCAAGTTCAAGCCTTACAAGTCAAGTTTCCTCGGACAATTGCTCGGATGGTTGAAAATCGGTTGTATTGGACAAAAAGTCATGGTCAACATTTCAATCAAACATCATAATTTTGGTCAACATCCATATTTTGAAGTAACATTCATCATTTGATCAACGGTTTATCATGATTCATCAAGAAAAGTCAAGAATTGATCAAGCGAGGTTTCTAAATTGGGCTTTCTTAGACAAAAGTCAAGGAACTTTGACCGAGGCACTTAACTTTCTCATACTTTATCATAAATTTTCCACCACCTCTCATTTTGAAGAAATTCAATTCTATACAACTTCATGTCTCACAAGCTTGGTCAGAAAATGCTTCATTTTGAAGATATGGATCAAAACATTATGGGTCCTTTTCAAAGTCAACAAAAGTCAACTTTTGTAAAAAGTATTATTGAGCATGGAAACTCAAATGATATGAAACCAAATAGGTTGTTTAGAGGACACCTAGAGCTTTCTAAAAAGTCCAAGAACACCCAAAAATGTTTAAAATTAAGCAAGATACACCTTGCACAAGTTGGGCATTTGAGGTGCCTAAAGAGAAATACTTGTCAAAATCCAAAATTTTGCAAATGGGCCTAACTTTCTTAGTTCAAACTTGTTCCTCGGATAATTTGGAACCTCAAGCCCAAGACCACAATTTTATCTTTTATTTTCTATTTATTTTGGATTTTAATCATTTTAAAGCCAATTAAATTAAAATAAAGGTAGAAAATCAAATTAAATGCAAATTAGTTTTTCTCTCATTCTTGAGGTCCAAGCAATCCCACAAAATTGGAAAATTCGAAATTGGCATTGATTGGCAAGAGAATGGTTGAAATTTGATCAAAAGGCAATATTTGGTTTTATACCAAATCAAATATTTTCTCATTGATTAGTACATTATTTCCTCATGATTCTTGACCTAAATCCATCATTATAAGTACACAATGCATTCACATGACGAGGACAAAAAGTGCCTCAAGAACCTAAAAAATTTCAAGAAAACTTGTGAAAAGCAATTTGATTTTGACTTTGGAGGCCAATTCAAGGAGTTTGAGATTGAACAAGCATCCTCAGGTCTAGGAAGATATTCCAATCATCCCCAGCGCGTTGAAACACCCGAATCGATACATCTAGATCACGGTTTGTGTCAAAAGCTTGAAATCGAATTCATACATACATTCATGTTTAACATATTTGATTGCATATTTATGTTTCTAATGGTGTTTGAAGCTTTACGTATGGTTGATTTAAGTTCGGTCACGAGGTGGGTTTACCATTGCTAGGGTTTATAAAGCGATTTAGGGCTTTCTGTTTAAGATAAAATTAGCCACTAAGACCACCATCGTGTTCGGAGACAAAACCGGTCGAACCATGTATTCCAATGAATTTATATTGCTTGTATGTGATTTTGAATTTTGCGAAACATGGCGTCGAACGGGCCGTCGCTGAATTCAAAAATTCAAGCGAAAGAAGATGAAGTTCTTGCGGTTTACGAGTTCGAGAACTCAATTTCGTTCATATTGTTTTGTTTCATTTCATTCAACTTCACGATCTGCGGATGGCTCGATTGGCAAACAACAGCGTGTTGAAGAGCATGTTCGAGTTCGATCCTTGGCATGGCAATTCTTTTTTACAATTTTTCCAAACTAACTCGTTTTTCTATTTTCGTTTCATATTTTCTATTTAATTTATTTTCTCTTTAAATAATTTTCTCATGCATTTAAAAATCACCAAAAATATTTCTTTTTGCATTTTAATCAGAAAAATGTTTATTTAATTTTTGACATTAAAATTAATATTTTTGCATGCATATTTTAATTAATTGTTAATTAACCATTAAATTAACTTTTAATTATTTTTCTTCATCAAAACCAATTCAGAAAATTCTCAAAAATTACTCTATTATCTAATTATCATTACTAACCTAAAAACCCTTTTTCTACTAATTTCCAAAACATTTTGCTAACATTTTCTTCTTATTTTGATTATCTATTTACTATTCCCCATTTACAATTCTAGAAAGGATGTATAGGTCCATAAAAGTTTTTTTAATCATGTAATAAGTAGATTTACATTTTACTTTTACTTTCACTCTTATATTATAGCGCCCCAAAGCCATGTAATTGTATGACATTTACTTTCTTTACTTTTTCAATTTTATACGCACCCTATAAACTACTAGTCATTAGGTGTATGGCAAGATAAAAGCGAGCGTAGATCTTCTAACTGAGATAACATATACGAATTTGACACACTCTCTTCACATGCACTAGGCTATTCTCTCGTTGCCTTTGAATAAATGGTCAAGTCCCTCGAGCGTGAGGTATCCTACTTCCGTTGCCTACTGAAACATATCATCATAGTCCTTGAATAAAAGATCATGAGTCCTCGGCGTGGCCTCTGAAAACATGATCTCGTCCCTCGATTGTTGCCTACGAAAATGATGATCGTCCCTTGAATGTGCTAGGATACTCCTACAAGTTACCTTCTATGACCATATGATGTCCCTTGAATGTCCCTTCTACATCCAATGAATAGTTACCTACCAACTAATGGTATGGATAGCATTATTCTAAAGGAAAGTTAAAACAACACAGCGACCATTTTGAGTAAGTAATAAGACTTTTAGTTTTGCTCTATCAAAATACTTTTCACACTCTCACTTTGCCAAAGTTCAAACTCTTTTCAAAGCGAAACATTTCGAACACTTTGTGCATTATTCATGAATCATTACAAAAGTCAAAGCGAAATGCCTTTTCAAAACATTTTTGTCAAACACATGAAAATTTTTAAAGATGAGCTAGAAACAACTAGAGCCCGTAGATAACTACGGATGGAAAAGTGCTAATACCTTCCCTTTTCATAACCTTCTCCCTTACTTTCGAATCTCGAAGGTCTTTTATTCTTTTCACCTTCCCTTAATTGGATAAAAGAAAAGTCGGTGGAGACTCTTGCTATCGCAACATTTGCGATAAAAAGCAAAACAAATTCAAAGTCGGTTCTCTCCACTGTATTATAGAATGGCAACTCATGTCATACCCCAAATTTTCCTCCATCTTCTCAAGGTATTTCATACACCCATGCTCAAGGTTCTTCAAGGGTTGATCGGATAAACCCTCTCTGAACAATCGACCCAAACTAGGGTTTGGTGATTCTCGAATCAAGATGGACTTCAACACCTCAATGGCCTTCATGCCTCCTCATATGCTTCAAAGATTCTCCATGACAGAGTTTCAAACCTCCTGAGTCAAGTTTCCTCAGGACAATTGCTCGGATGGTTGAAAATCGGTTGTGATTGGACAAAAAGTCATGTGGTCAACATACGATCAAACTTCATGATTTTTGGTCAACATCCTCATTTTGAAGTCACATTCATCATTTGATCAAGGGTTGATCATGATTCATCAAGAAAACTCAAGATTTGCCCAAAGTCAAACTTTCTAAATTAGGGTTTCTTAGTGAAAAGTCAACAAACTTTGGTGAGCATAACTTCTTCATACTTTCTCGAGAAATTTTTCCACCACCTCTTGTTTTGAAGTAAATTCAATTCTCTACAACTTCATGTCTCACAAGAATGTTCAAAAAATGCTTCATTTGGAAGGTATGGTCAAAACATTACTGAGGTCCTTTTCAAAGTCAACAAAAGTCAACATTTTGTTTGAAGATATATTGAGCATGGAAACTCCAATTGAGATGAAACAAAGGGTTGGTTAGAGGACATAGAGATTTCAAAAGTCTAAGAACACTCAAAATGTGGAAAATTGAGCAAGATACACTATTGAGGAAGTTGGGCATTTTGGACAATTGCACAAAGGGAGATATTGGTCAAATGCAAAATTTTCCAAATGGGCCTATAATTTTAGTCAAACTTGATCATAATATTATTGTGACCTATTGATGCTTAGCCATGACAATTTTTCAATTTTATTGATTTATTTTTAATTTAAAACCATTTAATTCAAAATTAAATTATATAAAATATGAAAATAAGATATTTTCAAAAGGGTGAATTTATATCAAACTTGAGGGTCCAAGATAGCCCATGGAACATGCCAAATTCGTGCTAGCTCTCACATTGAAGAAAAATCAAATTTTTCCAAAATTTGATTTTATTTGAAAATTTATTACATTGAAGATCAAATCTTTTTCCTTCTCTTTGCCATCCCAAACCCTCTACTGTATAGACCTGGCGAGCATCACAAGAGGCAGGGAAACCTAGCCCTTACAACAACCCCACCTTTGCCAAATTTTTTCAAAATTGTCAAAATTGAATTTTGATTTCGACCACTTTCGACTCTCAAAACCATTCCATTGTGTTGGGAGGTAAGATTGAGTAAGTATACATCATTGTCAATGATCAAAGCAACTTTGAATCGTGCCATATACATTCATACATATTCAAATATTTCTTGATTTTGCATTTTTTAATATCGCGTGTTTTAATTGATTCTAATGCTTTGTATTTCATGAGATGCTAAGGGTTCGATACGGGCAATCGTTTGTGAGTTTGAGCGTCATGATAATTATAAATACCTAGGGTTTTAAACTGTAAGCGAATCTCAAGTGCGGGAGATTCAAAAGAGGCCACCATTGGATTCGCGGACCCGATTTAAGGGGTAGCCTTAATCGACCTTGATTTCATGTATTTTGCAGGTTTGAAGAATTGGGTCGGAGAGGCGGCGAGGAGCTAGAGCTCCAGTGTCGGCTTCGATTTGTTGGCGAGGAGATTGTGTGGCAATGGCGCTGTCGATTCGTCTATTCATAAGTCAATAGGATCACGTCGCATTGTTTCAAACATAACGGAACACGTAATCACACATATATTCAATTGATTTTGTTGTTTCAAACACGGATGTCACTTGTCGATGGTTAAGGCGCTAGTTGAAGATGCTCTCGGGTCCCAGTTCGAACCATGCAGGACCGGTTTTCCTTTCTTTTTCACAAACTCTCATATTTCAATTATTTTCATATTTTCTTTTTTTATTTAATATTTTCATGCATTTTAATTTAATTTCAATAATTTTTATCATGCATTAAAAAACACCAAAATATTTTTCTTTTGCATTATTTTCAAAAATGTTTATTTAATTTATAAAATTAAAATATTATTTTGCACATACATATTTAATTTAATTGCTAATTTACCATTTAAATCATCTTTAATTAGTTTTTAATTATTAAATTAACTCAAAAATCCCAAAATTATTTTAGCATATTAATGTTATTTCGAGCATGAAATATTTTTCTCATTCAAAAACTATTATTTTTATAACATTTTCCTCTTATTCGATTTCCTCGTATTTTTAGATTCTCATCTTTTCACGAGTTATTCCGTTTGGACGATTTCTTTTATCGTTTCTTTTTCCAATTATGTAATTGCTTATGGGATGTAATAGTTTAATTAGGACATTTTATTTTCCATGATCTTATTATGTATACGCTTCCCAAGCCATGTAATAGCGTGGGATTTATCTTTCGCATTTATACTTCCAATTAATTTCCGCACCTATAAAGCTGTAGTAATTAGGCGTGTATGGAAGATAAAATCAACATAGCTAACTCTAATTTTCAAGATAACATATGCAAATCAACACACTCTTTTCACACATACCTTAGGGTAATTCTCTCTCGTTGCCTTCTGAATCCAAATGGTCAAGTCCCTCGAGCGTGAGGTATTCTAGCACCGTTGCCTTCAAGCGAATCATCATAGTCCCTTCGATACAAAGATCATAAGACCCATGTGATGTCGCCTCCGAATACATGATCTTGACCCTCGATTGTAAGCCTCTGAAAATGTTGATAGTCCCTTGAATGTGCTGGGATACTTCCTACAAGTTGCTTTCTATGACCATCCGAGTGTCGCCAGAATGTCCCTTACATCCAGCGAATAGGGTTACCTACCAACTAATGGTATGGATGAGAGCTATTCTAAAGGAAAGTAAAATAAACAAAAGCGACCATTACAGGTAGGTAATAAGACTTTTAGTTGCTTGCTCTATCAAAATACTTTTGCACCTCACTTTTGTCAAAGTTCAAACTCTTTTCAAAGCGATACATTTACGAACACTTTGTATTCCTACATGAATCATTACAAAGTCAAAGCGAAATGCCTTTTTCAAAACATTCTTTTCAAACACCTGAAAGCACAATTTTAAAGATGATCTAAGAGCAACTAAGAGCCGTAGATAACTACGGATGAAAAGTGCTAATACCTTCCCTTTTCATAACCTCTCCTTACTCGAATCTAACGAAGGTCTTTTCTGTTCTTTTCACCTTCCCTTAATTGGATAAAAGAAAGTCGGTGGCGACTCTTGCTATCTGCACATTGCGATACAAAACCTCAAAGTCGGTTCACGTGTTACACTCTGGGAGACACCTAAAGAGAATACCTTAGGCATTTTTAGATCATTTCTTTTGCTACATTTGATTTGTATGCTTTACTTTTAAGGGTGTCTTGGGTATTATACTTGTGTGGGATCCTACACCCGGATCCAGGTTTCCTTAGGTAAGTAGCAATAGATCGTCGCGACCGTTAGGCGTATACTGAAACGGTCAACATGATGGCTACGTTAGTGTGACACTTTGGATGTCCTGATACACTTCATTTCCAAGTTGAGGATAGTATTTGGCTTCTGCGTGGTGTCATCAGCAATAACTCAACTTTTAGAACCCTAATTGACCCATCTTGGCCATTAGAAGGTAGTGAGATGGCCGACTTTGGTATAGACCGAGGTTAGATGATACTCGATGCTACGCTCATTAAGATCAGACTTTTGGGATATTTTCGATCGACCACTTGGTAGTCGTATTAAAATAAATTCCTACGAGAAAGATCAATGATATGAGATTCCTAGAACCTGGTTACTATTATAGGACAGGAAGAACCAACTCAAACTTTGGTAGGGTAGACACCTATACCTCATGCAAGCCTTAAACCTAGGGTTATTGTGTGATTTGTTTGTGCTTTCTAAACATGACATCATGACATCATCGCATTGCATATCATTTCTAACTATTTCAAGGACCTAGGGATTTATCTTTGCTCTATTTTGTAGGGATTATGGCTTCTAGAAAGACTATCGAATCAACTTCATGGGTATACCTTCTCTCAAAGAATGGTTTGAGAATTCGATCATGCTCGGTTCATCAAAGACATGGTTATCACTTGACTTGGTTATCTCAGTTTTGAAGAAGATATGATGCCGTCTTATTCAGTTCTTGATCCGAAACACCATTGCTTTACATTCCAGTTATTAGTTAGTTCCTACCTTGGAAGAGTTCTCTAAGCTACTTGGGATACCTATTCTTGACCAAATGCCATTCATCGGTTTAGAAAAGGCTCTAAAATGCGAAGACATCGCATCAACATTACACCTAAAGCGCTCGGACATTGAAGCCAATTGGGAAGCGAGAAGCGGAGTTAAGGGTTTACTTGCTAGTTCACGATAAAGAAAGCGAAAATTCCTCAAAGCTATGAGTTTCCAAGCATTCGAAGACATCTTGGCTTTGCTAATCTATGGTTTGGTTCTATTTCCTAACTCAGCTCAGTTCATCGACGTGAACACCATCAAGATATTCCTCACTCGTAATCCTGTGCCTACTTTACTTGGAGACATCCTACATTCTCTCCACACTCGTACTATCAAAAGACAAGGAACTCTCATGTGTTGTATACCGTTACTTTCCAGGTGGTTTATTTCTCACCTTCCTCCATCAATAATGAAGAACGAGAAAAGATTGAAGTGGTCTCAAAGGCTAATGTCACTCTCTCATTCAGATATTCGTTGGTGTCTCTTCTCTCAAAAGGACTTCACATTCATTGAGCATTATGGAGAATTCCCTAATGTACCACTCTTTGGCATAAGGGGAGGTATCACTTACAATCCTTCTCTAGCTCTACGTCAGTTTGGTTATGCTCAAAGAGATGGTCCTCATGATATGCTTCTCCAAGATATTGTGTTCGACTACAACCACGATCTCCAGAATTACCGACGAAGGTTCATACACGCTTGGGGCATGGTAAAGAAGAATGATACCAAGACTTTGGGACACCAGAACTCCATCCCTTGGGAACCTTACCTCAAATGGGTGCGAGCTCGAGCTCAAAACCTCATGATGCCATTTATACCCGTGTTACCAGTAATTATGGAACCTGTTGCTATAGGTGACGTACCTATCTTATTCTCATCACGACCCTACGATTTTGAAGACTTGAAGAGATCCTGGATTCAACTAAAAGAAGAAAGGGATACATTCGAAGCTCCGTGCTATGCAAGCGAGAAGAAGGTACTAGAGTTGACAAAGCTACTTCACGAGGAGCGGAACATCAACGCCTACTTCAACACCAAGAGGAAGCTCTCATGGGAGACCTAGAGCTTTAGGATTTTTGTTCTTTTATTTATCTGAATTATCTTTTGTACTTAAAAAGAAAAAAGAATAAAAAGAAACTAACAAAGTTTGTTCATGCTTGTTTAACAAATTTAAATTCTTAAGGTCCTTGAAAACATTGCATTGCATCGCATAAACATTGCATATCATGGCATAACATTGCATAACAGGTACATTGAAGATCGGTTTTCTCATCTTCTCGCTATTTATTTTAGCAAAAATGGCTCTTTAACAGACTGTCAAAGATCTTCAGGCTCAGAATGCTCAGTTCCAGGAAGTGGTTACCAGCTTGGTCCAAGGCTAGGAAGATCTGAAGAAGCTCATTGTCATACCCCAAAATTTGCCCTCCATCTTCTCAAAACATTCCATACATCCATACTCAAGGATTCCTCAAAGGTTGATCAGACAAACCCTCTCCTTGACAATCAACCCAAACTAGGGTTTGGCTATCCACAGACCCAGATGGATTTCCAACATCTCCAATGGTTATCATGCCTCCTCATATGCTTCAAATGTTCTCCATGTCAAGTTTCAAGCTTCACAAGTCAAGTTTCCTCAGACAATTGCTCAGATGGTTGAAAATCAATTGTAGTGGACAAAAAGTCAACTGTGTTCAACATACAGTCAAACTTCATGATTTTTGGTCAACATCCTCATTTTGAATTTACATTCATCATTTGATCAAGGGTTGGTCATGATTCATCAAGAAAACTCAAGATTTGCTCAAAAGTCAAACTTTCTAAATTAGGGTTTCTCTGAGAAAAGTCAACCAAACTTTGACTGATCATAACTTCTTCATACTTTCTCAGATATTTTTCCACCACCTCTTGTTTTGAAGGAAATTCCATTCCCTACAACTTCATGTCTCACAGAATGTTCAAAAATGCTTCATTTGAGAGGTATGGATCAAAACATTCTGAGTCCTTTTCAAAGTCAACAAAAGTCAACTTTTGTTTTGAAGATATATTGAGCATGGAAACTCCAATTGAGATGAGACCAAAAGGTTGGTTAGAGGACTCTTAGAGCTTTCCAAAAGTCCAGAACACTCAAAAATGGAAAATTGAGCAAGATATACTATTGAGAAGTTGGGCAATTTTGAACGATTGCAAAAGGATATTTTGGTCAAAATGTAAAATTTTCAAATGGGCCTATAATCTTTTGATCCAAACTTGTTCATGACATTATTTTTGACCCATAAATGCTTGGCCATGGCAATTTTCTATTTTATTAATTTATTTTGAATTTTAAACCATTTAATTCAAAATTAAATTATATAAAATATGAAAATAAGATATTTTCAAGGAGAGTGATTTTATATCATGCTTGAGGTCCAAGAAGCCCAAAATTCATACCAAATTCGTGCATGATCACATTAAAGAAAATCAAATTTCTTTCAAAATTTGATTTTATTTGAAAATCATTGAATGCATTCAAATCAAATCTTTTTGCCTTGTTTTTCTCTCAAATCCCTCTATAAATATAGTTTGCAATTGCACAAAGGACACGACCCAGCCAAAAACACAACCCTTATTTTGCCAAAATTTCTCAAGAATTGTCAAATTTCGAATTTTATTCTCCAGCCACATTCAGCCCTCAAAAACCACTCCATTGTCTCCAGGAGGTAAGTTTGAGTAAGTATACATCCTTACAATTGATCAAACCATCCAGAATCGAGCATTATACATGCATACATATTCAATTCTTTTTTGATTTTGCACTTTTATTATCTGCTCGTTTCAATCGATTCTAATGCTTTTATTGTGTTCATGAGACTCCATATACGATGCAGGCAATCGTTGCAAGGTTGAGCGTCCAAATCTCACGATGCCATGTTTAGGGTTTTTGAACTATTGAGTTTCGAACTGATAGTTAGAGGCACTTTCAGGAAAAACTGAGACCACCATTGGATTCGCAGACCCGATTTGGGGTATGTAATCGACCTTGAATCCACGTATTTGCGAGGTTGAGGAGATCGTGCTTCGGAGAAGATGGCCAGACCCTAGCTCGGACTTCAATGACGAGAGATGGCGTATAATAGCGTTTTTGATTCGCCTGTTCGTAAGTTATGGGGTCCACGCGTGCTGACTCATTTTCAAACACATCCAGGACGCGTCATCATTCAAATACAATTGTTTTCAACTTTTCCAACACCAAATGACACTTGGCCTAGTGGTTAAGGCGCTAGCTGTGCAAAGATACCCTCAAAGGTCCCCTGTTCGAACCATGCCAGGACCGGTTGTGCTATTTTTCTTTACAAACTCAATTTCTTTTCTTATTTTCATATTTTCATATTTTTTAATATTTTGCATTCATTTTAATTTCTTTTCAATAATTTTTATTCATGCATTTAAAAATACCAAAAAATATTTTTCTTTCTGCATTATTTTCAGAAAATGTTTATTTAATTTATAAAACTAAAAAATATTATTTTGCATGCATATTTAATTTTATTTCTAATTTACCATTTAAATCACTTTTAATTAGTTTTTAATTATTAAATTGCATCAAAAAAATCCCAAAAAAATATTTTAGCATATTAATGTTATTTCCAGCATGAAATATTTTTCTCATTTAAAAATTTTCATTTTTACTAACATTTTTCTCTTATTCGATTTCCTCGTATTTCCCGATTTCTCATCTTTTTACAGGTTATCCCGTTTCGGACGGTTTCTTTTACTGTTTTCTTTTTCCAATAATGTAACTGCTTATGGGATGTAATAGCTTAATTAGGGCTTTTATTTTCCGCATGGTTAAATTATGTATCTGCCCCAAAGCCATGTAATAGCGTAGGATTTATTTTTCCGCATCTTTACATTCCCGCATTTAAATTTCCGCATCTTATAAACTGTTAGTAATTAGGTGTGTATGGCAAGACTAAAATTGAACATAGCTCACTCTAATTTTCAAGATAACATGAACGAATCAACACACTCTTTCACATGCACCCTTAGGGTAATTCTCTCTTGTTGCCTTACAATTCAAATGGTCAGTCCTCGAGCGTAGAGGTATTCTAGCACGTTGCCTTCAAAACAAATCATCATAGTCCCTTCAATACAAAGATCATAGACCCACGATGTAGCCTACGAATACATGATCTTGACCCTCGATTGTTGCCCTACGAAAAATGATGATAGTCCCTTGAATGTGCTAGGATACTTCCTCAAGTTGCTTTCTATGACCATCGATGTCCCTTGAATGTCCGCTTACATCCAACGAATAGAGTTACCTACCAACTAATGGTATGGATAGAACTATTCTAAAGAAACGTAAAACAACACGAAAACGACCAATTCTGAGTAGGTAATAAGACTTTTAGTTGCTTGCTCAAATCAAATACTTTTCTCACCTCACACTTTTGTCAAAGTTCAAACTCTTTTCAAAACGAAACATTTCCGAACACTTTGTATACATTCCTACATGAATCATTACAAAGTCAAAGCGAAATGCCTTTTCAAAACATTTTTGTCAAATACGAAAGCACAATTTTAAAGTGATCTAAGAGCAATGAGCCGTAGATAACTACGGATGGAAAGGTGCTAATACCTTCCCTTTTCATAACCTTCTCCCTTACTCGAATCTAACGAAGGTCTTTTTGTACTTTTTACCTTCCCTTAATTGGATAAAGAAAAGTCGGTGGCGACTCTTGCTATCTGCATTTGCGATACAAATCCTACAAAGTCAGTTCACCGTGTTACACTCATCAACAGAAAAAAGAAGGTCATTGGTGTTCTCAACTTGGGCAGACGTCACAAAGGCTCAAAAAGAGTGTCAAAACTGAGGGAAGTATCAAGAACAACGAAGGAGACCAGCGTGAGTCTGAAAACAAAGAGAAAGACTATGAGCACGAGCAGTATTCTTTTGAAGATGACAAATACAAACAACTTGAAGACCGTCTGAATGTTGTGGAAAATCTGAAGATGTCCAGGCTGAATTTAGATGATCTGAGTCTTGTTCCTGGTGTGGTGATTCCTCGCAAGTTCAAGGTTCCTACTTTTGCCAAGTATGATGGCATTTCTTGTCAGTATTTTGAAGTCCTATGTTCGGAAGAAGATCCATCCTCACGCGATGCGGGAGGCTGTAGATCCATTACTTTCAAGAGAGTTTATCCGGAGCTCAGTTGGAGTGGTATTATCAGCTAGAGAGTACCCACATTCATACCTAGAATGACTTAGCAGATGCTTTCTACAAGCAGTACTAGTACAATGCTGAATTGGAACCCACTCGCATGAAACTCGAGCATGTCTATGGGTCGTGATGAGAAGTTCAAAGAATATGCTCGAAATGGAGATCTAGCGATGAGTTCACCACCCTTGTCCAATACTGAGTTGGTTGATATGTTTATGGGAACAGCGGGCCCATTCTTCAATCATCGATTGGAAATTCTTTAGCAGATTCACCGAGTGATATTGACAGAGGCGCGTGAAGCCGGAATCAAGCGGAAAGATTTAGGTAAGTCATCTTCAAATCTTAAAGAGATCTTTTGGTGGTAAAAAGAAGCCAATGTTGTGTATGGTCGAGAAAAGTCGAGCCAAGACCGACCGCGCTCGATCTGTGGGCGATTGTGATCTCGATCCTACATCGGCACAACCTCGGTGAAACAATGCGCGTAACGAGCAGCGCCACGAGAACGATTTACAAAGATCAACATGCCATTGTCATGCATTGTAGCACATGTTGAAAGCGGTGATTACCTTGAGGATCCTCCTCAAAACATCAACACTTCCTCTCGAGATACAATCCTAATGCTAAGTGTGCTTACCACTCCAACAGCCCGGGACATAACTGCGGCGATTGTTGGGCTCACGAAGAACAAGATTCAAGACATGATTGAAGCTAAAGAGATTGAGTTTGATCCTCTGTTGAGACTCTGAATGTGATCAATGCACCTATGCCTAATCATGGCAAAAGTTCCAATGCTATTGACAAGAATTCTTATGTTTTTAATATAGATGACTTGACTATCCCTCTGATGACTATTAAGAAGAATTTGTTGCAGCCGGTGTTAATCCGGATGCGGAGAATTGTCGTTGGTGCCCATCCGCACTTTGACGGATGTGTGGTTGAGAAGGCGTATTCGATGCATGATGGATAACTTGATGCTATTTTGAAACCTTCACCTATGGAGAAGCTGTGTGAAGACTTGTCTAAGAATCTGAAGATCGAAGATGTTAGCGAAGCCGTACCAGAAGTATGGGATACCTTGGGGCAGCCAAGTGGAAAGTACGATTACATGGTGAAGTATATTGTTCCTGAAAGCTACAAAATTCCTATTAAAGATGTTAAGGCAACGGATGGAGCGATTTCCCAGACTATGTTGATGTTAACACTGATAAGGATTTCCTCTGCGATCACATGTACAAGTGGCACCCCTCATCATTACCTCTCGGGCCGGTTCCATATTCCTCGACAAAGCTATACCTTGGAACTATGGGTGGGGTTTACTATCATGGCGTCAAGCAAGACCCTCTAACCATTGAGGATCTTACAGTTGAATCTTTCATTCCTGACATTGACAACATCACCGGATCAAGTAAGGTGACCAGAATCGGAAGAGTGTTTTCTCCATAGATCTCTCCTCCAAAGACAACTGCGACTCCACGCATTCCAGCTATTGAACGGTTCCGAGCTAGAGGAAAAACGATAACTCATCCTGCTCTCTGAGTACCAAGGAAGTTGCTGAAGACACCTCCAAACGAGAAATTGAGGAAATTCTGAAGATCATCAAGAAGAGTGACTACAATGTTGTGGAATAGTTGGGACAGACTCCGTCCAAGATCTCCATGATTGCTCTGCTCTTGTGCTCTGAGGCTCATGCTAAGGCCTTGGTGAAGTTTCTGAAGAATGCTCACGTATCGCAAGACACTATTACTGATCAGTTTGAAGTTTGTATTGCTAGCCTGGCTGCCAACAACGGCCTGGGCTTTTCTGATGTTGATTTGACTTCTGCCAGAAGTAAACACAACAAAGCCTTTCACATCTCTGTTGAAGGCAAGGGCGTTACATTGTCTCATGTTTTGGTAGACACCGGTTCTGCTTTGAATATCCTCCCGAAGATTGCGTATGACCGACTCGATGTTGAAGGATTGGTTTTGAAGCCCAGTGACATAATTGTGAGAGCTTTTGATGGTTCTAAATGAATAGTACTTTGAGAGCTCACTCTGCCTGTTAAAGTCAGTTCCCAGACTTTTGACTCCACTTTCTTTGTCATGGACATCCGTCCAGCTTACTCTTTCCTACTTGGACGCCCTTGGATACATGGGGCAAGCATCACCTCTACCTTGCATCGTTGAAGTACCCGGTGAAGGGAAGGTTGTTCGATATACGGTGAGGAGGAATATAGTGATCATCATGATCATTCCGATATCTCGAGATGGAAGGTGAATTCTTCGAAACTCCCTGTCAAGCTTTCGAGACAGTTCCAAGAGCCATGCCTGTTGACTCTCCTGTCACTCCTAAAGTTACACAAGTTCCGCCTAGGACGGCCTCGCGGAAAGATGCTCAAGCCGCAGTTGAAGAAGGAGGTAGTACTGTTTGGGGTCAGACTCCCGATCTCCCTTTCAAATCGACAAGTGGTTTAGGCTTCACCATCAAAGTCGAGAAGATGATCGCGATGAGCGCGGCAAGCTTCCTTTCCGCATCAGCCAGAATGGAGTCTATGCTATAGAAAACGATGACAACGACTTCGACATCAGCAAGTGGATCTTCCCAACTCCCAACAACGGACTCAGCAATTGGAAGACCGAAGACGTCATACCAATCTCCTTTAGACAGGAGTAATTGCTTTTCTTTTTTGTTTTGCTTTTCGTTTTCTATGCTTTGAACAATAAACTTTGAAGCCTAATGCATTGCCCGGGGCATCATGGCTCGTTTGTGAGGGTTATTATCTGTCATTTTTATATTTTCATTCAATAAAATCGTTGGACTTTTGCATTTAAATGTTGTTTTCTTTCTTTTACTTTATCACCCCTTCAAAAGCTATGCATTCTTACACACACCATTGATACTGCTATGATTCACTCGAATCTAGTTGATATGACTATGCTATTGCTAAATATGACTTGATAATCCGATCTACCAAGCGAAGACGAAGGTGAGGAATATTGTGAAGTTCGGGAGAACTTGTCGGTGCTACAACAAGAAGAGCGAGTTATCTGACCACACAAAGAGCGATTGAGGTTGTGAATTTGTGTCTTGTGAAAACAGAAAAAGATCAAGATAGGAGCGGGTCTTGAGCAGTGTCAAAGAGATTGGTTCAGATGCTACGAGACTATATCGAGGTTTTGCTTGGTCAATACGAAGACATGCGGTCTAGACATTGACATTGTGGTGCACCGATTGCCGACAAAAGAAGGTTTTCTCCCTGTGAAATAGAAGGTCCGTCGTATGCGTCCTGAGATGTCATAGAAAATCAAAGCCGAAGTTATGAAGCAGTTCAATGTCGGTTTCCTAGCCGTTACTTCTTATCCACAGTGGGTTGCGAATGTGGTACTCGTACCTAAGAAGGATGGAAAAGTACGAATGTATGTGGATTATAGAGATTTGAATAAAGCGAGTCCTAAAGACGATTTCCCACTTCCTCATATTGATGTTCTAGTTGACAACACCGTTCAACATAAGGTTTTCTCCTTCATGGATGATTTCTCCGGTTACAATCAGATCAAAATGGCTCCCGAAGACATGGAGAAGACTACTTTTCGTTACACAGTGGGGCATATCCTGCTACAAAGTCATGTCGTTCGGACTAAAGAACGCAGGCGCCACTTATCAGCGTGTCATGGTGGCATTATTTCATGACATGATTCATCACGAGATAGAGGTCTACATCGATGATATGATAGCTCGATCACAGACTGAAGAGGAACATCTCGATCATTTGCGGAAATTGTTTGATAGGTTGAAGAAGTACATACTAAGACTCAATCCTAACAAGTGCACTTTTGGAGTCAGATCCGATAAACTTCTAGGGTTTGTTGTCAGTGGTAAAGGTATTGAAGTTGACCCCGCCAAGGTTAAAGCTATTCAAGAGATGCCAGCTCCTTGCACCGAGAAAGAAGTCAGAGGTTTCTTGGGACGACTAAACTACATTGCCAGATTCATTGCACATCTAACTGCTACTTGTGAGCCAATCTTCAAGTTACTGAAGAAGGATCAGGTTGTGGAATAGAACGACGATTGCCAGGTCACTTTTGACAAAATCAAGGAGTACCAACAGAATCCTCCTATCCTGATGCCACCTGCCGAAGGAAGACCTCTTATCATGTACTTGACAGTGTTAGAGAACTCAATGGGGTGTGTGTTGGGGCAACATGAGTGCAGTCGAAAAGAGTATGCAATATACTACCTTAGCAAAACGTTTACCGACTGTGAAACAAGATACTCACAGCTCGAGAAAACTTGTAGTGCTTTGGCTTGGGCTGCTCGCCGACTAAGACAGTATATGTTGACTCACACTACTTTATTGATATCTAAGATGGATCCGATAAAATACATATTTGAGAAACCAACTCTCTCCGGAAGAATAGCAAGATGGCAAATGATCTTGACCGAATCGACATCAATATACTTCTCGAGCGATCAAGGGAGTGTATTAGCGATCATTTGGCTCATCAAGCCGTAGATGACTATCGTCTATGCGATTCAATTTCCAGACGAAGATGTTTTACTAATTCTTGATGCAAGAACCGAGGCCAGACGAAGGACACGAACAAGGATTCCGATGGACCATGGTTTTGATGGAGCCTCAACGCACTTGGAAATGGCATTGGCGCCATTATTACATCACCTACTGATAGGACATATGCCTTTCACCGCGATTATGTTTCGTTGCACTAAAACATGGCGAATCTGAAGCGTGCATCATGGGTATTAAAGCTGCTGTTGACTTGAGAATCAAATTCTTGCAAGTATACAGAGACTCAGCTTTAGTGATTAGTCAGATTAAAGGCGAGTGAGATATGAAGCATCTGAATCTCATTCCATATCGAGCATGTTACAGGTTTGATCCCTACTTGAGAGATTACTTTTGACCACATTCCACGAGAAGAGAATCAGTTGGCAGACGCGTTAGCTACTATGTCATCTATGTTCGAAGTCATATGGGACAACGAAGCTCCCCAAATCATCATTGAGAAGTTTAACGAACCAGCATACTGCTATGAGCTTGATACAGAAGAGAAACCTTGGTTCTACGAAGTGAAGAGGTATCTTGAGACTCGGGAATATCCGAGGGCATCACATCAATGATAAGAAGTTCTTGAGAAGATTTGCATCCAAATTCTTTCTCAACAACGACATCTTATACAAGCGCAATCACGATTTGTGCTTACTCATTATGTGGACGAGCAGATGAGCGTATCATGGAAGAGTTACGAAGGCACATTTGGTACCCATTGTAGTGGACATCGATGGCTAAGAAGATTAGAGCAGTTACTATTGGTCCACCATGGGCGATTGTCAGCGCTATACTCGATCTTGTCACAAATGCGGATAAAGTGCACGTACCTCGGTACCACTGAATGTTTTAACCGCTCCTTGGCCTTTCGCAATGTGGGGCATCAACATGATCGAGAAATCAAGCCGCTTCCAGCGGACATCGTTTCATCCTTGTAGCAATTGATTACTTTACCAAGTGGGTAGGCGCCTCGTTCGCATCATTACCAAGAATGTTGTGGCTCGATTCATCAAGCATAATCTTATCAGTCGATGCGGCACTCCAGAAAGGATTATCACGGATAACGGTTCTAACCTCAACAAAAAAATTATCACGAACTACGCAGCGGTTCAAGATCAAGCATCACAATTCTTCTTCATATCGGCCTAAGATGAGCAGCGATGGAAGCCGCCAATAAGAATATCAAGAAGATTATCTGAAGATGACAAGTGACTTACAAGGATTGGCGAGATGTTGCCATTTGCACCGTGGTTACCGCTTTCTGATCGAACATCTACGAGGGCAACTCCTTCTCTCTTGTATCGGTATGGGCAGTCCTACCGCCGAAGTTTAGATACCCTCAACGAGTCCTCGGGGCCGAGTTAAGCGAAGATGATTGGATCGGACTCGTCTCGACCGGATTAACTTGATTGATGAGAAGCGACTCGCATCCATCGCCATGGACAAATCTATCGAGCGAATGATCGAGCATTTAAAGGAAGGTCAAACACCGAGTCTACCAAGTCGGTGATCTAGTAGTCAGCGCATCATTCTTCCACAAGATGATCCGGGACAAATGGACTCCCATCTCGAGGTCCGTTTGTAGTCAAAACGATATTTTCGGAAGCTATGATACTTAGCATTATGGATGGCGAAGACTTCCACACCATGAGCGGACATAGTCAAAAATACTACGCATAAATGAGGACCGCTAGGTCGGTGACCTAGGCAAAAATAAGGCGTCTGGCGAACCAAAGAGGTTCGGGCAAAGTTAAGGATATATACAAAACATGTACACCGGTCAAAAACACCAAAGGCTTGGGCAAAAAGGTATCGGTGGTGAAAACCGAAAGGCGGTCTAGGCAAAAGTTAGGGATGTAAGCGTACGACTATGTCTCTTCGGATCACCTACCTACTACTCACATCGGCATTCAAGATTCAAATGGCGAAAATCAATCCGACTTTCTCTGACAACAAGGAGATGAGATAGTGAAATATATGAGTACTAGCATAGTTGAAACTCAACGAAATTGTTTCCATAGCTTTTACTTTCCTCGTATACAAACTGCTTGGCCATACACCACATTTCAAATTAACGCAAGTTCTTTCTTTTTACAATGTTCGCTATTGTTTGTTTTTGCATAAAGTCCAACGATTGCTTTGAATGATTATATGCATTTGACAATAAATATCTGTTCACAAACATTCAAAAAGCGAACGAACAAGGATAATTACCACAGGCTCTAGGAATTGAGATGGCGACGAAAGTCACCAAAATGTTTCCCCGCAGAACACAATCCCCACAGGGTCATCACTCATTGTAAATCTTCCCCAGCAAAGTGCAAATTTCCTTCCACTAGTGTTCTAACACTCCAAGTTCCATCACGTTAATCCATGAGCAGTGATCCCGACCAGTTTAACCTAATTACATCAGTCTCCGAGCAGTAACGGTTCATCTCCAACAGAGGTATTTACCCCCAGACGGATATCTCTCAACAATTATCATTCCCCCGATAGCAGCAATATCAGGACTCGAGACTTGGTCAGATAGCGCATCAGAGGAAACCTACATCTCTTATTCCCCAATTGGAGGCTTCGGCAGGCTCCAGATTCTTTAAGCTCCGTCTCCCAGCAATGACCCGATACTCCCCAGCAAGATCGGCGCACGGATCCCCAGTGGTGTATCGATTTCTACTATCCTCGGCGGGGTCTGCACAAGATCCCAGGGAGTATCGATTTCTACTATCCTCAACAGGGTCTATGCACAAGATCCCCAGTGGAGTATCCCTCGGTTTCTACTATTCACAGCAACATTGATATCTAGGCTTGAAACTTGGTCAGATAGTGCATCAGAGAAATCAAAGACATTTCCTTCTCCTCCAAACTAGGGTTTTTAGTAACAACGTCCCCAAGCAGAAGTTAGAAATCTCCAGCAGGCATTCACATCTTCCTCAAGATGGATATGTTTTGAAATATCACAACATCTATCATTCATACATTATTCATAAAAGTTATAACATGTGCATATATCGTTCATACACATTGTCATGCACCATAATCTGCATGAAACTAACTATATCCTGTCATAGTTTCTTTTGTTTTTACCCAACAGGTAAGAATTACTTCTAAACAGAAGGTCAAGGATTAATACCTGAAGCAAGACGGCAAACCCTATCTGAATGACCGCCCAATTTGTCCTCCAACAACAGGTCCAGGATTAATACCCGAAGCCAGACGGGAAACCTTATCCGAACGACCACCCAAGTTGTCCTCCGACAACAGGCATTGGATCGACACCCGAAACACGACAGGGAAGCTATCCACATTCTGCCAACTATTATCCCCTCAGAGTAACCAGGACGAAGGTTTATTCTGACTCTCTCTTATTATCAACAACAACTCTGATGCGGCGTATTTCGGTTGCCTGGATGGCATCTTAAGCCCATCTCCGACTACTTGTCGACCTCTCTCCACTTTTAGAGTGTTGCATATTTGGTTAAAAAACCAATACAAACCAATAACTTCATTCAAAGGCGAGCGTGAAGTCTAACGTACGACTCTCTCCGGATGGCATCTTAAGCCCATCCCCGTTCTCCCTTCTGCTTTCAGGAATATCTACAGAGCCTAGCGTACGGTTCATTCCTCAGCATCAGTCTTTTCAGCTGGCATCTTAAGCCCATCTCCGACGATTCTCCATTTAGGCGATGTTCTTGAGTCTAACGTATGACTCATTCCCCAGTGAAGTCTCTATCATCTCCAAATGGCATCTGTAAGCCCATTCCCATGCATCATCAATCAACAGCGAGTGCAAATTTTCAGGTGTACTCGAGTGCTCAATCATCTTCTACCTTTAGGTCACGAAAGACAAGCATGCCAATCTAACCCTTCCAGTACAAAAAGATTGAAAAGGGGCAGCTGTCATACCCCAAAATTTGCCCTCCTACTTCTCAAGACATTTCATATATCCATACTCAAGGATTTCACAAGGGTTGACCAGACAAACCCTCTCCTAAGCAATCAACCCAAACTAGGGTTTGGTTATCCTCAGATCAGATGAGCCTCCAAAATTTCCAATGGTCATCATGCCTCATCATATGCTTCAAATAATCTCCATGTCAAGTTCCAAGCCTTATAAGTCAAGTTTCCCTAGACAATTGCTCAGATGGTTGAAAATCAGTTGTATTGGACAAAAAGTCAATTGTGGTCAACATACAGTCAAACTTCATAATTTTTGGTCAACATCCATATTTTGAAGTAGCATTCATCATTTGATCAAGGGTTGATCATGATTCATCAAGAAAAGTCAAGAATTGATCAAAAGCCAAGGTTTCTAAATTGGGCTTTCTTAGACAAAACTCAACAGAACTTTGACCAGGCATAACTTTCTCATACTTTATCAAAAAAATTTCCACCACCTCTCATTTTGAAGAGAATTCAATTATCTACAACTTTATGTCTCACAAGCTTGGTCAGAAAATGCTTAATTTTGAAGATATGGATCAAAACATTATAGGTCCTTTTCAAAGTCAACAAAAAGTCAACTTTTTGTAAAGAAGTGTTATTGAGCATGGAAACTCCAAATGAGATGAAACCAAATAGGTTATTTAGAGGACATCTAGAGCTTTCTAAAAAGTCCAAGAAAACCCAAAAATGTTAAAAATTGAGCAAGATATACCTTGCACAAGTTGGGCATTTTTGAGGAGGTGCACAAAGAGAAATACTTGTCAAAATCCAAAATTTTGCAAATGGGCCTAGCTTTTCTTGGTTCAAACTTGTTCTTGACTAATTTGGAACCTCAAGCCCAAGGCCACTAATTTTATCTTTTATTTTCTATTTATTTTGGATTTTAATCATTTAAAAGCCAATTAATTTAAAATAAAAGGTAGAAAATCAAAATTAAATTCAAATTGGATTTTTCTCTCATTCTTGAGGTCCAAGCAATCCACACAAGCTGGCAAATTCGCAATTGGCATTGATTGGCAAGAGAAGTGATTGAAATTTGATAAAAAAGGCAATATTTGGTTTTATACCAAATCAAATATTTTCTCATTGATTGGTACATTATTTCCTCATGATTCTTGACCTAAATCCATCCACTATAAGTACACAATGCATTCACATGACACAAGGACGAAAAATTCTGCCTCAAGAACCCTAAAAAAATTTCAAGAAAACTTATGAAAAAAGAAATTTCGGTTTTGACTTTGGAGGCCAATTCAAGGAGTTTTGAGGATTGAACAAGCATCCTCAAGGTCCCAGGAAGTTATTCAATCATCCCAGCGTTGAAACACCTAAATTGATACATCGGATCACGGTTTGTGTCAAAAAAGCTTGAAATCGAATTCATACATACATTCATGTTTAACGTGTTTTGATTGCATATTTATGTTTCTAATAGTGTTTCGAAGCTTTCTGTATATGTTGATTTAAGTTTCAGTGCAGGAATTGGAGTTTGCCATTGCTAGGGTTTATAGCTTCGATTTAGGGCTTTCTGTTTAAGATAAAATTAGCCAAAACTAAGACCACCATCGTGTTCAGGAGACAAAACCCAGTCGAACCATGTATTCACAATGAATTTATATTGCTTGTATGTGATTTTTGAATTTTGCAGGGTTCTCAGAACTCAATTTCGTTCATATTGTTTTTGTTTCATTCAACTAACACGATCTGCAGGATGGCTCAGTGGCATGCAATGCGCGTGTTGAAGGCATGGTCAGGGGTTCGATCCTTGGCATGACAATTCTTTTTTACAACTTTTCCAAACTAACTCTTTTTTCTATTTTCTTTTCATATTTTCTATTTAATTTATTTTCTCTTTAAATAATTTTCTCATGCATTTAAAAATCACCAAAAATATTTTCTTTTTGCATTTTAATCAGAAAAATATTTATTTAATTTTGTGACATTAAAATTAATATTTTTGCATGCATATTTTAATTAATTGTTAATTAACCATTAAATTGACTTTTAATTATTTTTCTTCATCAAAACCAATTCAGAAAATTCCCAAAAATTACTCTATCATCTAATTATCATTACTAACCTAAAAACCCTTTTTCTACTAATTTCCAAAACATTTTGCTAACATTTTCTTCTTATTTTGATTATCTATTTATTATTCCGCATTTATAATTCTAGAAAGGATGTATAGGTCGCAAAGTTTTTTTTATCATGTAATTGCGTAGATTTACATTCGAACAAAAGATCATGAGTCCCTCGACGTGGCCTTCTACGAAACATATCATCATAGTCCCTTCGAACAAAAGATCATGAGTCCCTCGACGTGGCCTACGAAAACATGATCTCGTCCCTCGATTGTTGCCTACGAAAAGTGATGATCGTCCCTTCGAATGTGCTAGGATACTCCTACAAGTTGCCTTCTATGACCATACGATGTCCCTTCGAATGTCCCTTCTACATCCAACGAATTGGTTACCTACCAACTAATGGTATGGATATCACTATTCTAAAGGAAAGTTAAAACAACACGAAAACGACCATTCTGAGTAGGTAATAAGACTTTTAGTTGCTTGCTCTATCAAAATACTTTTCACACCTCACACTTTTGTCAAAGTTCAAACTCTTTTCAAAACGAAACATTTCCGAACACTTTGTATACATTCCTACATGAATCATTACAAAGTCAAAGCGAAATGCCTTTTCAAACCATTTTTGTCAAACACACAAAAAGCAATTTTTAAAGATGAGCTAGAAGAAACTAAGAGCCCGTAGATAACTACGGATGGAAAGGGGTGCTAATACCTTCCCTTTTCATAACCTTCTCCCTTACTCAGAATCTAACGAAGGTCTTTTTCTGTTCTTTTCACCTTCCCTTAATTGGATAAAAGAAAAGTCGGTGGCGACTCTTGCTATCCGCAACATTTGCGATAAAAAGCAAAACAAATTCCAAAGTCAGTTCTCCCACCGTATTACACGCATGTATTAGGGCTTGCTAGAGGTTGAAGATGATGTGGTGGCGTGTTCTGATTGGTCCATGCATTTTTTTGAATTCTCATTTTATTATTTCATAATTAGCATTTTGCATCAATTAATTTTGCATTAAAAAATTATCCAAAAATCCCCAAAAAAATACCATAGGATCAAAGTGACTTTAAATATTTTGTGGAATTTTTTCCAATTTTTTTAAAATGTTTTGACCATTTAAATAAATTCTTCCTAAAAAATGCTTTCCAATGTTAAAAAATTCCACAAAAAATATTTTGAATCTTTCAGAGGGTTAATTTTGAGTTTATGAATTTTATTTGATAATTTTTGCATTTTTGCATAATTAAATAAATTCATGCATTTTATTGCATTCCATGCATATTTAAATTATTAAAAAATACTTCCATGCATACAAAAAACATATACAAAATATTTTGATCCATTTAAATCATGTATCATGCACTTTTGAATTTTATTTCAAAATTCTTGCATTTTTTTCCATTTTTTTAACAATTTCATGCATTATATTGTATTTCATGCATATTTAAATAATTAAAAAAAATACTTTCATGCATATAAAAAATGAATAAAAAATATTCTAGCTCATTTAAACCATACTTCATGCATTTCTGATTTTTATTTTGCAATTTTGTCATTTTTGTATGATTAAGTCAATTTTTGCATTAAATACATAATTTGCATTATCCATTTTGCATTTTTGTTTGTTTTTACTGTTTTTCTTGAAAATAAAAAATGCCAAAAATACTTTTAATCATGTTTAGGATATTGAGTCACTGTTTCTAATTTTTGTAGATTTTTATTCCTGACTTTTGAATTTTATACCAATTTTTCTTGTTATTTGATCATATGAGCACAAACATTAGTAGTGTCGACTTTTTGAATTTTGTTTTGACCATTCCATGGATTCTCAACTTGGGCAAGGATATGTCCCTGACTTGTAAGGGATTTGAGCCCTTTATTTCATTTTTACTTGGATTTTATCTTCCATTTTCCTATTTTTAAGGAATTTCAAAAGTGAACATACCTTTGCCTAGTGTAATTGGGTCCAACTTCAATTATGAAGTTTGTGGACATGATTTAAGGCCAAGCATAAGGTATGTAATGATCATTTGAGTGCTCTAGTGATATGTGACATGATTTCATTCATTGAAAATCCCATGTTAAGTCATTAAGTTCCTACCTTGAGCACAAAGTTTTCATGGTTCTTAAAACCCTAGATTGTTGATGCATTGGTTCTTAGACCCTTCTCTTGTATAGTTTGTGTTTCTAATTGGTGTTTAGGGGGAATGATAACCTCAAGGATAGTCTTATAAGACTTGAGAGACATTTGACCTCAAAGGATCATCTTGATCCCTTTAGTTTAAGAGTTTGACCTTTGCTTTATTTGTTGCATCCTTGTATATGGTTTGTAAGGTGAGGAATGCATTCATGCAATTATTTAAGGATCTACTTCTCACTCCCTTACTCCATCCTTATAGCATATTTAGGGCCTTGATTCCAGTATGATTGATTCATCTAAGCCCCTAATTTTCTCAAGCTCATGCAACTTTTGTTGAGTAGAATGTTACCAATTTATGCTTATGGTTCTACCACTTGTATTGTATGCATCATGCATGGTTCGAGCAATCTAATTCCAATTGGATCTTTGAGTTTTACTTTTGACCTTGTACATTATGTAATCAATGACCCAATGCTCTTTGATTCATTGACTTGCATTTAATTGTAATGTCATCATGATGACCTAGAAGAGCTAGATTTTCCTTCTTCTTCTTCTTCTATTGTTTGGTTGAAACATACTTTGAGGGATTATAGGTTCATGATTTTTGAGGCATGTCACTTCAATTGGCATTACCTTGAGCTCATGACAAGAATCTTGTGAGGGTTCTATCATCAACCTATGACATACAAGATATCTTCCCTTCCTGCAAATCTTAATCAAGTTTGTTTGATCTAAGATAGGTGGTATTTTGCTTTGGATGATTTTGTTCATTAAATAGGTGATTTGTTTGTGTATGGAAGCTTTATCTTCTACATTTAGTTGCTCATGAATCATATCTTGAGTTAAACTTATGACACAAGTCACACATGGTATTAATTTTCCAATTAAAACCACTTTGTTTAAATCTTTCTTAAATGTCATGTCTAACTAGTTTAGATGCTTTCTGTGACACCCCAAAAATAATTCGGTAATTAAATAATTACGATTTTTAATTATTAATTTAATTGAGAATGTAATTTATTAATATATTGAATTATTGAGATTAAATATGGATTTAGTTGGATGTATGTTGAGTAAAGTGGGGTGTGAGGTAAAGACTCTACTCACATTAATTGATTTATTTAATTTATGTTAAAAGGAATAAAAGAAATTAAAGGAATAAAATAAAGAAAGAGGAAAAATAGAATCATTTTTGGAGAAACAAGAATACGTGAAGTGAGAAGAGGAGAAAAGGAGGAAGAAAACCTAGAAGCGTCAGAAGTCGAAGAACCCACAAGGTGGGTGATTTCGATTGGTTATTGTTTATTATAGGTTTTGATTTTAGTATTATGGATCATGGCATGTTAGGAAATCTATGTTTAGGAAATTCTAGGTTTCCATGGATGTGTACCTAATAGTGTCAGTTGGTGTCAGATTGAGTCTAATTGTGTCAGAATACGTATGGAATATGATTAAGGTGTCAGTTAATGAATAGAAATGATGGAAAGATGATAATTGATGTAATGAATGATGCAAAATGATGTATTTTGGTGTTTCCAATGATGGGATTCGTATGGGTAAGAATGGGTTTGAGTAAAATGGATGAATCTTTGTCAAAATCAGGAAAATCACTTTTTGTGCGTAGGAACCGGTTCGTGGGGAGAAACGGGTTCCACGTTGAAAAATCTGTAAAACACGGAAAATGCACTCGAACCGGTTCGGTATGGGTAGGAACCGGGTTCCATATTTTCGAGCGCCTTTGAACCTGCGAGGAAGGTTCCTGTATAGGTAGGAACAAGGTTACGCCTTAATTTTTAAAAATTCTAAAACTTCAAAATTCATAACTTTCAAACCGTAAGTCCGTTTTGAGCGCCGTTTTGGACGTTATTTCCTAAATTTAATGCTCTACCTTATGAAATGAAAATATTTTAGAAAACTTGAAATTATTTTGGGAAGGGGTTGAATTTCGAAATAAATGATTATTAACTGACACATAAGGATGTAGGTGTAGTAGAGGAACTTTGGTGATGAGGACACTGGTAATGTGTAGATGTAATAGCATGTTTATACTGATGTTAGATGTATGCATGATTGGTTGATATATCATGTTGATTGGTTTGCATGTTTATGCTGGTGTTAGATGTATGCATGATTGGTTGATATATCATGTTGATTATTGTGATTCAGTTATGTTAAATGAATGTGTACATAGACTGATTGATGTTGCATGCTAGTGATGTGCGTGTGTCATACCCCAAAATTTGCCCTGCATCTACTCAAGAAGCTTCATACATCCCTACTCAAGGATTCCTCAAGAGTTGATCAGACAAACTCTTTCCTAGACAATCAACCCAAATTAGGGTTTGGTATCCCTCAAGTCAAGATGAACTTCCAACATCTCCAATGGCCTTCATGCCTCCTCATAAGCTTCAAAGATTCTCCGTGTCAAGTTTCAAGCCTCACAAGTCAAGTTTCCTCAGACAATTGCTCAGATGGTTGAAAATCAGTTGTATTGGACAAAAGTCAAGCTGTGGTCAACATACGATCAAACTTCATAATTTTTGGTCAACATCCTCATTTTGAAGTTATATTCATCATTTGATCAAGGGTTGATCATGATTCATCAAGAAAACTCAAGATTTGCTCAAAGTCAAACTTTCTAAATTAGGGTTTCTAGGTGAAAAGTCAACTGAACTTTGAGTGATCATAACTTTCTCATACTTTCTCAGAAATCTTCCCACCAAAGCTCATTTTGAAGGAAATTCCATTCTCTACAACTTCATGTCTCACAAGAATGTCCAAAAAATGCTTCATTTGAGAGGTATAGCTCAAAACATTATAGGTCATTTTCAAAGTCAACAAAAAGTCAACTTTTTGTTTTGAAGATATATTGAGCATGGTAACTCCAATTGAGGTGAGACCAAAAAGGTTGGTTAGAGGACTCTTAGAGCTTTCCAAAAAATCCAAGAACACTCAAAAATGTGGAAAATTGAGCAAGTTACACCATTCACAAGTTGGGCAATTTTGAAAGAATGCACAAAGAGAGATACTTCTAAAAATCAGATTTTTTACAAATGGGCTTGCTTTTTCTTCATCCAAACTTATTCCTCATGCAATTAGGAATATCCAAGCCAAATGCCATGAATTTTTGATTTATTTTTCTATTTAATTTTGAATTTATTCATTTAAATACAAATTAAATTTTAAAATAAATTATAAAATCAAAATTAATTGAAAGATTGATTTTATTCCTTCCTTGAGACTCAAGTAACTCACCAAAGTCCAGCAAATTTCGAAATTTGACAAAAATGGCAAGATTGGATTGGAATTGATCAAGTTTTGAAAATTTGATTTTATACAAAAATCAAATTTTGATTATCATTGAATGGTGATTGATTCTTGCCAAAAGCATCTCAAATCCATCCAATATAAATACTTGATGCATACCAATCAAAAGAAAATGAAAAAATTGCCTCAAGAAACCCTAACCTAGAGCCAAAAAACCGTGTTCTTCAAGCTACTAGCAACCCTTCCTTCAGCCGTTTTCAATCAATTTTAAGGTGTCAAACACATTCCTTGGCATCTCCAGAGTCGATCCAGACTCTTACATCATTCAAAACCATCCAGAAACAAGAAATTCGAAATCGGTTTGCTCACACTTTTTTCAAATTCGAATTCCTTCATTCATGCATTATTAACTCGATTTGTTGTTGTTTTTGTGTTTAGTGAGGTGTTTGCAAGCTTTCTGGGCAAGCCAATTGAATTTCCATGGCCTGAATCGTGTTACACCATGATTAGGGTTTCTGTGAACGAATTAGGGTTTCCCTTAATAGGACAAATCGGACAATAGGACCCATGCCAGTGTGTTCGGAATGCTCCAAGGAATCGAACCATGGCCTTAGATTTTATTTATATTATGTATGCTGTGTTTGTGAATTTGCCAGGGACTTAGCGTCGAGCAATGGCCGACGCTGAAAATTCAAATATTTGAAAGGTTGAAGACGAAGCTTCGCGCGCGGTCTGGAGCATCAGGGAGCGACACTTGTCTTTCTTCCACTCGATCCGGTTTCCAAGCGATGAAGCGCTTTGGTTCGATTGGCAAGGCGTGTGGCTTGTGAAGGCAAGGTCACAGGTTCGATTCTCCCCAGGACCATTTGGTTTTTCTTTCTTTTACAAACTTTTTCCATTTTTCTATTATATTTTCATATTTTGCATTATTTTTAATTAATTTCCACATTTCATTTCTGCATTAAAAAATCATCAAAAATTAATTTTCTTTTTATATTATTTTCATAAAATCTTTATTTAATTTAATAAATTAAAAATATGATTTTTGCATGCATATTTAATTTTATTTATAATTTTGCATTTAAATCATTGTAAATTCATTTTAAATTATTAAATTGCATCTAAAAAATCCCAAAAAATTATTTTAGCATGTTTACATTATTTCCAGCATGTCATATTTTTTCCAATTTAAAATTTGTATTTTTTCTAACATTTTCTCTTATTTCGATTTCATCATATTTTCCGATTTCTCGTTCGTTTCACAGGTTAATTCGATTCAGACGATCCTTCCGTTTTCATTTTATTTTTCAATAATGTAATTGTATACGGGATGTAATAGTTTAATTTAGGATTTTATTTTCCGCATTTTAAATTATGTATACGCCCCAAGCCTTGTAATAGCGTGGGACCTTTACCTTTCGCATTTTACATTCCGCATTTTACTTTCCGCACCCTATAAAGCTAGTAATTAGGCGTGTATGGCAAGACTAAAATTGAACATAGCCCACTAACCTTCAAGATAACATATTCGAAATCAACACACTTCTCTCACACCGCACCTTAGGGTAATTCTCTCGTTGCCTTACAAATTCAAATGGTCATGTCCCTCGAGCGTGAGGTATCCTAGCACCGTTGCCTTCAAATAAATCATCATAGTCCCTTGATACAAAGATCATAAGACCCACGATGTCGCTTCGAATACATGATCGACCCTCGATTGTCGCCTCGAAAATGATGATTGTCCCTTGAATGTGCTAGGATACTTCCTACAAGTGCCTTCTATGACCATCGATGTCCCGAATGTCCGCTTACATCCAGCGAATGGAGCTACCTACTAACTAATGGTATGGCTAGAGCTATTATAAAGGAGCGTAGAAGTGCAACGACCAATTACGAGTGGGTAAATAAGTCTTTTAGTTGCTTGCTCTAAACCAAATGCTTTTCACACCACACTCTTTTCAAAGTTCAAATTCTTTTCAAAACAAAAACATTTCCGAACACTTTGTATACACTTCTACATGAGTCATTACAAAGTCAAGCGAAATGCCTCTTTTAAAACATTTTTGTCAAACACAGAAAGCAATTTTAAAAGTGATCTAGAGCAACTAAGAGCCGTAGATAACTACGGATGGAAAGGGTGCTAATACCTTCCCTTTTCATAACCATTCTCCCGAACTCGAGAATCTAAGCGAAGGTCTTTTACGTACTTTTACCTTCCCTTAATTGGATAAAAATAAAAGTCGGTGGCGACTCTTGCTATCCGCACATTTGGATACAAAAATCCACAAAGTCAGTTCACCGTATTACAGAACTGGCGACTTCACTGGGGAAAACCCTAAAAGAGAGAATTACCTTAGGGATTTCTAGATCATTTTTACTGCTTTTTGTTTGACTTGTATGCTTTATCTTTAAGGGTTGCTTGGGCATTATATTTGTGGGGGATCCTACACCCGGATCCGGGTTTCCTTTTAGGTAAGTAGCATTAGATCATTGCGACCGCTAGACGTATAACTAAACGGTCAACATGATGGCTACGTTAGCGTGACACTTTGGTTGTCCCGATACTCTTCATTCCCAAGTTGAAGATAGTATTTGGCTTCTGCGTGGTGTCATCAGCGCTAACTAAACTTTTAGAACCTTAATTGACCCATCTTGGCCATTAGAAGGTAGTGAGATGGCGGCTTTGGTCTGAACTAAGGTTGGTTGATACTCGATGCTACGCTCATTGAGATCGGACTTTTGGGATATTTTCGATCGACCACTTGGCGTCGTATTGAAATAAGCGCCTCGAGAAAGATCTATGATGTGAGATTCCTAGAACCGGTTACTATTATAGGACGGGATGAACCAACTCAAACTTTTGGTGGGGTAATCACCTATACCTCATGCAAGCCTTAACCCTAGGCTCATTGTGTGAATGTTTGTGTGTGCTAAACATGACATCATGACATCATCGCATTGCATATCATTTCTAACTATTTCAAGGACCTAGGGTTTATCTTTGCTTTGTTTTGTAGGGAATTATGGCTTCTAGAAAGACTATCCGAATCAACTTCATGGGTATACCTTCTCACTCAAAAATTGGTTTGAAATTCCGACCATGCTCGGTTCATCAAAGACATGGTTATCTACTCGATTTGGTTATCTCGGTTTTGAAGAAGATATGATGCATGTCTATTCCGTTCTTTGATCCGAAACACATTGCTTTACATTCCCAGTTATCGGTTGGTTCCTACCTTGGAAGAGTTCACTAAGCTACTTGGGATACCTATTCTTGACCAAATGCCATTCACGGTCTAGAAAAGGTCCTAAATCGAAGACATTACATCGACCTTACATCTTAAAGCTCAGACGTTGAAGCCAATTGGGAAACCAGTGGAGTTAAGGGTTTACTTTCTAAGTTCCTAATTAAGAAAGCGAGAATTCCTCAAAGTTATGAGTTTCCATGCATTTGAAAATATTGTGGCCTTGCTAATTTATGGTTTGGTTCTATTTCCTAACTCGGATCAATTCATCGATATCAATGCCATCAAATTATTTCTTACCCGATCACCTACCTTACTTGGAGACATCCTACATTCTCTCCACACTCGTACTACTAAGAAACAAGGAACTCATGTGTTGTATACCGTTACTTTCAAGGTGGTTTATTTCGCACCTTCCTCCATCAGTTTTGAAGAACGAACAAAGGTTGAGATGGTCTCAAAGGATAATGTCACTCTCTCATTCAGATATCCGTTGGAATCTTTTCTCTCAAAGGACTTCACCTTCATCGAGCGTTGTGGAGAATTCCTAATGTACCACTCCTTGGTATAAGGGGTATTACTTACAACCCTTCTCTAGCTTTACGTCGGTTTGGTTTTGCCGAAGAGATGGTCCACATGATATGCTTCTCAAGATATTGTGTTCGACTGACCACGATCTCGAGTCAAGCGAAGGTTTATACATGCTTGGGGCATGGTAAAGAAGCGATACCAAGATTTTGGGAACCAAAACTCCATTCCTTGGGAACCTTACCTCAAATGGAGTGCGAGCTCGAGCTCAAAACCTCATGATGCCATTCACTTTGTTCTACCGGTAATTATGGAACTTGTTGCTATAGGTGGCGTACCTATCTTATTCTCCATCCTGACATGCCTACTGATTTTGAAGACTTGAAGAGATCCTGGATTCAACTCAAAGAAGAAAGGGATACCTTTGTGTCATACCCCAAAATTTGCACTCCATCTACTCAAGAGAATTCATACATCTATGCTCAAGGATTCCTCAAGAGTTGATCAAACAAACTCTCTCCTAGACAATCAACCCAAACTAGGGTTTGGTATCTCTCAAGTCAAGATGAATTTCCAACATCTCCAATGGCCTTCATGCCTCCTCATATGCTTCAAATATTCTCCATGTCAAGTTTCAAGCCTCACAAGTCAAGTTTCCTCAGGCAATTGCTCAGATGGTTGAAAATCAGTTGTATTGGACAAAAAGTCAACTGTGGTCAACATACAGTCAAACTTCATAATTTTTGGTCAACATCCTCATTTTGAAGTTACATTCATAATTTGATCAAGGGTTGATCATGATTCATCAAGAAAACTCAAGATTTGCTCAAAAGTCAAACTTTCTAAATTAGGGTTTCTAGGTGAAAAGTCAATGAACTTTGGTGATCATAACTTTCTCATACTTTCTCGAAATTTTCCACCACCTCTTGTTTTGAAGGAAATTCAATTCTCTACAACTTCATGTCTCACAAGAATGTCAAAAATGCTTCATTTGAGAGGTATAGCTCAAAACATTCTGGTCATTTTCAAAGTCAACAAAAGTCAACTTTTTGATTTGAAGATATATTGAGCATGGTAACTCAATTGAGATGAAACCAAAGAAATTGTTTAGAGGACTCTTAGAGCTTTCCAAAAGTCCAAGAACACTCAAAATGTGGAAAATTGAGCAAGTTACACCATTCACAAGTTGGGCAATTTTGAAAGAATGCACAAAGAGATACTTCAAAAATCAAATCTTTTGCAAATGGGCTTGCTTTTCTTCATCAAACTTATTCCTCATACAATTAGGAATATCCAAGCCCAATGCCACGAATTTTTGATTTATTTTTCTATTTAATTTGTAATTTATTCATTTAAATGCAAATTAAATTTTAAAATAAATTATAAAATCAAAATTAATTGAAAGATTGATTTTATTCTTTCCTTAAGATTCAAGAAACTCACCAAAGACCAGCAAATTTCGAAATTTGACAAAAAAGGCAAGATTGGATTGAAATTGATCAAGTTTTGAAAATTTGATTTTCATGAAAAAATCAAATTTGATTATCATTGAATGGTGATCAAATCTTTCCTAAAACAATGCCAAATCCATCCAGCATATATACCTGATGCATACCAATCACAAGAGGACGAAAAAATTGCCTTGGAAACCCTATTCTCAAACTGAAAAAATCGTGTTCTTGAAGCAATTGGCAATCTTATTTCCAGCCGTTCTCAAGCAATTCTGAGGATTCCATTGCATTCCTTGGCATCTCCAGAGTCGATCAGATACTCACTTCATTCAAAACCATCCAGAAACAAGAAATTCGAAATCGGTTTGCTCACACTTTTTCCAAATTCGATTTCTAACATTCATGCATTATTAACACGATTTGTTGTTGTTTTTATGATCAGTGATAAGTTTGCAAGCTTTCTGGGTTGTTTGATTGAATTTCCATGGCCTGAATCATGATATACCATAGCTAGGGTTTCTGAGCTCGAATTAGGGCTTTGTTTAAATGGAAAAATTGGACCATAAGACCCATACCAGTGTGTTCGGAATGCTTCAAGGAATCGAACCATGCCTTTAGAATTCATTTATATTATGTTTGCTTGATTTTTTGAATTAGCCAGGGACGTAGCGTCGAACAATGGCCGACGCTAGCTTCAAATATTTAAATTGGGGACGATGAAGCTTCGCGCGCGGATGAGGAAACCAGGAAGCAACACTTGTCTTTCTTCTACTCGCTCCGGTTTTCAAGCGATGGAGCAGCTGGCTCAGATGGCAAAGGCAAGGGGACTCAAAGTTTGAACACAAGGTCTCCAATTCGAATCCTGGCAAGACCAATGTTTTCTTCTTTTTACAAAACTCACTATTTTCCTATTTTTTAATTATTTCAATATTTTGCATTGTTTTAATTTCTTTTTCATAATTTTTATTCTGCATTAAAATTTACTAAAAATATTTTCTTTTACATTTATATTCTGAAAATCTTTATTTAATTTAATAAATTAAAAATACCTTTTGCATGCATATTTATTTTTATTTGTAATTTTGCATTTTAATCATTATAAATTCATTTTAAATTACTAAATTGCATTTAAAAAATCCCAAAAAATTATTTTAGCTTATTTATCTTATTTCCAGCATGTATTAATTTTCCCATATTAAAATTTGCATTTTCTAACATTTTTCTCTTGTTCGATTCGTATTGCATTTCAGATTTCTTCTTTTGTACAAGTTGATCCGATTCGAGACGATTTTCTCTTTATCATTTTATCATATTATTTTTCAATTATGTAACTGTATATGGGATGTAATAGTTTAATTTAGGATTTTATTTTCCGCATTTTAAATTATGTATCTGCCCCAAAGCCTTGTAATAGCGTAGGGCATTTACCTTTCCGCTTTACATTCCGCATTTAATTTCCGCCTTGCGTATTCGAGGTAAAATTCTAGCACCGTTGCCTTCAAAAATCATGCATAGTCCCTTGATACAAAGATCATAAGGCCCGTCATGCCTCCGAATACATGATCTTGACCCTCGATTGTCGCCTCGAAAATGATGATAGTCCTTGAATGTGCTAGGACTCTTCCTACAAGTTGCCTTCTATGACCATCCGATGTCCCTTGAATGTCCGCTTACATCCAGCGAATGGAGCTACCTACTAACTAATGGTATGGCTAGCGCTATTCTAAAGGAATGTAAGTACAACAAAGCGACCAATTAAAGTGGGTAAATAAGTCTTTTAGTTGCTTGCTCTATCAAATGCTTTTCACACCACTCTTTCTTTTCAAAATTCAAATTCTTCTTTCAAAACAAAACATTTCCGAACACTTTGTATACACTCCTACATGAGTCATTACAAAGTCAAAGCGAAATGCCTTTTCAAAACATCTTTGTCAAACACACAGAAAGCAATTTTAAAAAGTGATCTAGAGCAACTAAGAGCCGTAGATAACTACGGATGGAAAGGGTGCTAATACCTTCCCTTTTCATAACCATTCTCCGAACTCGAATCTAACGAAGGTCTTTTTACATTACTTTTACCTTCCCTTAATTGGATAAAAATAAAAGTCGGTGGCGACTCTTGCTATCCACATTTGGATACAAAATCCTACAAAGTCGAGTTCACGTATTGAGCTGGCGACTCTTTGAGGAAACACCCTAAAAGAATTGCCTTAAGGATTTCTAAATCACCTTTATTGCTTTTGTTTGACTTGCTTGCTTTATCTTTAAGGGTTGCTTGGGTATTATATTGTTGGGGATCCTACACGGATCCGGGTTTCCTTTTAGGTAAGTGGCATTAGATCATCGCGACCGCTGGGCGTATAACTAAGCGGTCAACATGATGGCTACGTTAGCGTGACACTTTGGTTGTCCCGATACTCTTCATTCCCAAGTTGAAGATAGTATTTGGCTTCTGCGTGGTGTCATCAAGCGCTAACTAAACTTTTAGAACCTTAATCGACCCATCTTGGCCATTAGAAGGTAGTGAGATGGTCGGCTTTGGTGTAGACCGAGGTTGGTTGATACTCGATACTACGCTCATTGAGATTAGACTTTTGGGACATTTTCGATCGACCACTTGGCCGTCATATTGAAATAAGCGCCTACGAGAAAGATCTATGATATGAGATTCCTAGAACCCGGTTACTATTATAGGACAGGATGAACCAACTCAAACTTTTGGTGGGGTAATCACCTATACCTCATGCAAGCCTTAAACCTAGGCTCATTGTGTGAATTGCTTGTGTGTGCCAAACATGACATCATGACATCATTCGCATTGCATATCATTTCTAACTATTTCAAGGACCTAGGGATTTATCTTTGCTCTGTTTTGTAGGAGGATTATGGCTTCTAGAAAGACCATCCGAATCAACTTCATGGGTATCCCTTCTCAACTCAAAGAATTGGTTTGAAATTCCGACCATGCTCGGTTCATCAAAGACATGGTTATCTACTTGATTTGGTTATCTCGGTTTTGAAGAAGATATGATGCATGTCTATTCGGTTCTTTGATCCGAAGCACCATTGCTTTACATTTCAGATTATCGATTTGGTTCCTACCTTAGAAGAGTTCTCTAAGCTACTTGGGGTACCTATTCTTGACCAAATGCCATTCACGGTTTGGAAAAGGTTCCTAAGTTCGAAGACATCGCATCACCTTACATCTTAAGCGCTCAGACATTGAAGCCAATTGGGAAACTAGAAGTGGAGTTAAGGGTTTACTTTCCAAGTTCCTAATTAAGAAAGCCGAATTCCTCAAAGTTATGAGTTTCCATGCATTTGAGAATATTGTGGCCTTGCTAATTTATGGTTTGGTTCTATTTCCTAATTCGGATCAATTCATAGATATCAATGCCATCAAATTGTTTCTTACTCAATCTTGTGCCTACTTTACTTGGAGACATCACATTCTCTCCACACTCGTACTATCAAAGACAAGGAACTCTCATGTGTTGTGTACCGTTACTTTCAAGGTGGTTTATTTAGCACCTTCCTCCATCGATTTTGAAGAATGAACAAAGGTTGAGATGGTCTCAAGGTTGATGTCACTCTCTCATTCGGATATCCGTTGGAGTCTTTTCTCTCAAAGGACTTCACCTTCATCGGCGTTGTGGAGAATTCCTAATGTACCACTACTTGGTATAAGGAGGTATCACTTACAACCTTCTCTAGCTCTCGTCGGTTTGGTTTTGCCGAAGAGATGGTCCACATGATATGCTTCTCCAAGATGTTGTGTTCGACTACAATCACGATCTCGAATTACGCGAAGGTTCATACATGCTTGGGGCATGGTAAAGAAGGCGATACCAAGACTTTGGGGCACCGAACTCCATTCCTTGGGAACCTTACCTCAAATGGGTGCGAGCTCGAGCTCAAAACCTCATGATGCCATTCACACTGTTTTACGGTAATTATGGAACTGTTGCTATAGGTGGCGTACCTATCTTGTTCTCCATCGACATGCCTCTGATTTTGAAGACTTGAAGAGATCTTGGATTCAACTAAAGAAGAAGGGATACCTTTGAAGGTCGATGCTATGCAAGTGAGAAGAAAGTTCTAGAGTTGACCAAGCTACTTCACGAGGAAAAACATCAATGCCTACATCGGCACCAAGAGGCGCCCATGGGAGACTTAGAGCTTTAGGATGTTTATGTTTTCTTTTATTGTTTGAATTATCTCTTGTACTTAAAAGAAAAAGAATAATAAAAAAGTACTAATAGATGTTTGTTCATTGCTTGTTTAACAAATTTAAATCTCTTAGGTCCTTGAAAACATTGCATTGCATTTGCATAAACATCATATAGCATATCATAACATTGCATCACACATTGGAGATTGGTTTTCTCATTTGCTCGCTATTTATTTTAGCGAAATGGCTCTTGAGCAGTTGTCAAAGATCTCGGGCTCGAGATGCTCGGTTTAGAGATGTTCACCGACTTGGTCCAAGGCCAAGAAGATTTGAAGAAGCTCGTCAACAAGAAGAAGAAGGTTGTTGGTCTCCTCAACATGGGTAGGCGTTACAAAGGGGTCCAAAAGTGGTCGGTCGGATCGAGCTCTGAAGGAAGTGTCCATACAGTGCCAAGGGTGATGAAGGTGACCAGCGTGAGCCAAGAAGAAGGAGAGGACCGCTCGATTATAGCGATACTCGATGAAGATGACAAGTACAAACAACTCGAAGACCGTCGAATGTTGTGGAAAACACGAAGATGTCGGGCTGAATTTTGATGATCGAGTCTTGTTCTGGTGTTGTGATTCCTCCCAAATTCAAAGTTCCTACTTTTGCCAAGTATGATGGTGTGTCTTGCCCTAAGCTGCATTTGAAGTCCTATGTCCAGAAAATCAATCCCCACACTGATGACAGAAAGTTATGGATGCATTATTTTCAAGAGAGTTTGTCGGAACCAGTTGGAATGGTACTATCGGCTAGAGAATGACCGTATCCATACTTGGGTGACTTGGTGATGCTTTCTAGACAATATGAGTATAATCTTTGAGTTGACACCCACTCGCACAACGACAAAGCATGTCTATGGGTCGTGACGAGAAGTTCAAGGTATGCTCGAAGTGGAGATCGGCGGTGGAGTTCACCACCCTTGTCCAATAGGGAGTTGGTTGATATGTTTATGGGAACAACAGCAGGCCCGTTCTTCAATCATCGATTAGAAATTCTTCATCCGGATTCACGGTGATATTGACGGCGCATTGAAGGTATCAAGTGGAAAGATTCGGTAGAGACATCCTCAAGCGCGAAGAGATCTTTTGGTGGTAAGAAAGAAGCTTATCTTGTGTATGGTCGAAAAAGCGAGCCAAGTCCGACCACGCTCAATCGTGGGGCGGTTGTGATCTCGATCCTACATCGGCACAACCTCGGTGAGACAGCGTAGCAGCAGCGCCACGAGGCGGTTCTGAAGATCAACATGCCTTTGTGAAGCCTTGCAACACATGTTGAGCGGTGATAATAACAGGGATCCTCCTCGAATGTCAACACTTCCTCTCCGTACAATCCTAATGCTAAGTGTGCTTACCATTCCAATAGCCAGGGCAACACGACAATTGTTGGGCTCACGAAGAACAAGATTCAAGATATGATTGAAGCTAAGCGATTGAATTTGATCCTCTTGTTGAGACTCGATGTGATCAGCGCCTATGCCTAACCATGACAAGAGTTCCAATCTTTGTTGGCGTGATACTTATGTTTTTAACATAGATGACTTGACCATTCCTCGATGGTTGTAAGAAGAATTTGTTGCAAGCGGTGTCGACCCGGATGCCGAGAATCGTTGGTGCCCATCGCACGATAGATGTGCTTGGTTGAGAGGCGTGTTCGATGTATGATGGATAACCGTGAGATACTATTTACGAAACCACTTATGCATAAGGCGTGAAGATATGTCGAAGTTGAAGATTGACAATCTGAAAGCTTACCATCATGTGGAATACCTTGGGGCAGTGGAAAATATGATTACATGGTGAAGTACACGTTCTGATAGTTACAAGATTCCTATTGAAGATGTTAAAGCGACCGGATAGGGTGACGATTTCCCAGAAGCTGTCTTGATGTTAACACAATAAGTTTCCTCTGCGATCCTATACCTAGGGTGGCACCTCTCATCATCACTTCTCCAAGACCGATGCCATATTCCTCGACAAAGCTATCCCTTGGAACTATGGGTTGATGTTTACTATCATGGTGTCAAGCAAGATCCTCGACAATTGAAGATCTTACCATTGGAGCTTATTCGACATCGACAACATCACGGATCGATGGGTGACCCGAACGGAAGGGTATTCTCTCGAGATCTCTCCTCCAAAAGACACTGCGACTCCAGCTCGCATTCCGTCTACTCCACCAATATCGGCTAGAGGAAAGAACGGTGGCCCATCACTTTCGGCGAAGTACCAAAGGAAGTTCTTGAAGACACCTCAAACAAGAAATGGAGAAATTACGAAGATTATCAAGAAGAGTGATTACAATGTTGTGGAACAATTGGGACAGACTCCGTCCAAAATCTCCATGCTTGCTCTGCTCTTGTGCTCGAGGCTCATACTAATGCCTTGGTGAAGTTTCGAAGAGTGCTCATGTGCGCAAGACACTACCATTGACCGATTCGAAGTTTGTATTGCTAGCACGGCTGCCAACAACGGCCTAGGCTTCTCGATCTTGATTTGACTCCTTAGGAAAGAAACACAACAAAGCCTTGCATCTACTGTTGAATGCAAGGGCACTACATCTCATGTCTTGGTGGATACGGTTACGCTTTGAATATCCGCGGCGCTTTTGATCGACTTGATGTCGAAGGGTTGGTTACGAGACCGGTGACATAATCGTGAGAGCTTTTGGTGGTTCTAGCGAGCGGTGCTTGGAGAGCTCACTCTGCTGTCAAAGTCGGTTCCCGGACTTTTGACTCCACATTCTTTGACATGGACATTCGTCACTCTCTTACTTGGGCCCCTTGGATACATGGGGCGGTACCTCTACCTTACATCGGTGAAATACCGGTGAAAGGGAAGGTTGTTACAGTATGTGGTGAAGAAGAGTATATGGTCAGTCATCTACAATCATTTCGATACCTCGAGATGGAAGGTGAATTCTTCGAGACTCCCTGTCAAGCTTTTGAAACAATACCCAGAGTAATGCCTGTTGACTCTCCTGTCACTCCTGAAGTTGCTAAAGTTCCGCCTAGGATGGCCTCGCTGAAAGATGCTCAGCGGATGTTGAAGAAGGTAGTACTATTTGGGGCGGCTCACGATCTTCCTTTCAAATCGACAAGGCTGGTTTAGGCTTCACCATCAAGGTCGGAAGATGATACGCCTGACGTGCCGGCCAACTTCCTTCGCATCAGCCAGTGAATCCATGCTATAGAAGGCGGCGACAACGGCCGACGCCGACAAGTGGATCTTCCACTCGGATCATGGGCTCGGCAATTGGAAGACCGAAGGCGTCATACCAATCTCCTTTAGTCGGGAGTAATTGCTCTTGTTTTGTTTTGCTTTTCGTATTTCTTTATGTTTTGAACAATAAACTTTGAAAGCCAGTGCCTTGCGGGGCATCATGGCTCGTTCGCGAGGTTATTATCATCGTTTGCGTATTTTCATTCAATAAATTCGTTGGACTTTTGCATTCAATTGTTTGTTTTCTTTCTTTTACTTTATCACCCCTTCAAAAGCTATGTGTTCTTACACACACGTGATACAACTGCGAATCACTCGAATCTAGTTAATAACAGACTATGCTAGTGCTAAATATGACTTGATAATCCGATCTACCAAGCCGAAGGCGAAAGTGAGGAAGATTGTGAAGTGCGGAGAACTTGCGGCTACTACTGCAAGAAGCGAGTTATCTGACCACCACGAAACAAGTTGAGGTTGTGAATTTGGAGTCTTGACGAAGACAAAAAGAGATCAAGATAGGAGCGGGTCTTGAGAGCAGTGTTAAAGAAAGGTTGGTTCGGATGCTACGAGACTACGTTGAGGTTTTGCTTGGTCATACGAAGACATGCAGGTTTGGACATTGATATTGTGGTACACGATTGCCGACAAAGAAGGTTTTCTCGTAAAAGCAGAAGGTTAAATCGTATGCATACGAGATGTCGAGAGAAAATCAAAGCGAAGTCATAGGCGGTTCAACGGGTTTCTTACATCACCTCTTATCCCATGGGTTACAAATGTGGTACCCGTACCTAAGAAGGATGGCAAAGTACGAATGTGTGTGGATTACAAAGATCTAAACAAAGCGAGTCCGAAAGACGATTTCCCACTTCCTCATATTGATGTTCTGGTTGACAACACCTCTCAGCATAAGGTTTTTTCCTTCATTGATGGTTTCTCCGGTTACAATCAGATCAAAATGGCTCCCGAAGACATGGAGAAGACTACTTTTGTTACACAATGGGGCACTACATTACAAGGTTATGCCGTTCGGATGAAAACGGCGCCACTTACCGATGCTATGGTTACATTATTTCATGACATGATTCATCACGAGATAGAGGTCTACGTCGACGACATGATAGCTCGCTCACAGACTGAAAAAGAACATCTTGATCATTTGCAAAAACTGTTTGATAGGTTGAAGAAGTACAGGTTGAGACTGAATCCCAACAAGTGCACCTTTGGAGTCAGATCCGGAAAACTCCTAGGGTTTGTTGTCAGTGGTAAAGGTATTGAGGTTGACCCGCCAAGGTTAAAGCTATTCAAGAGATGCCGCTCCCGCATCGAGAAGTCGAGAGGTTTCTTGGGCCGATTGAATTACATTGCGATTCATTGCACACCTAAGCGCTACTTGTGAGCCAATCTTGAAGTTACTTAAGAAAGATCAAGTAGTGGATTGGAGCGGCGATTGCCGGATCGCTTTTGACAAAATCAAGGTACCTCTGAATCCTCCTATCGATGCGCCTGCCGAAGGAAGACCTCTTATCATGTACTTGGGTGTTAGAGAACTCAATGGGGTGTGTGTTGGGTCAACATGGCAGTGCAGTCGAAAAGAGCATGCAATATACTACCTTAGCAAAAGTTTACCGGTGTGAAACAAGATACTCACGACTTGAGAAAACTTGCAACACTTTGGCTTGGGCTGCTCGTGACTAAGGCAGTATATGTTGACTCACACTACCTTGTTGATTTCCAAGATGGATCCGATAAAATACATCTTTGAGAAACCGACTCTCTCGGAAGAATAGCAAGATGGCAAATGATCTTGACCGAATCGACATCCGTACACTTCTCGAGCGATCAAAGGAAGTGTGGTAGCCGATCATTTGGCTCATCAAGCCATAGATGACTATCGGTCTATGCGATTCAATTTCAGACGAAGATGTTTTACTAATTCTGATTGCGAAGAACCGGGCCAGACGAAGGACTGAACAAGGATCCCGATGGACCATGGTCTTTGATGGAGCCTCAAGCGCCCTTGGCAATGGCATTGGTGCCATCATTACATCCCTAGCGGACACGCCTTTCACCGCTGATTATGTTTGGTTGCACGAACAACATGGCGGTCTGAGCGTGCATCATGGGTATCAAAGCTGCTATTGACTTAAGAATCAAGTTCTTACAAGTGTATGGAGACTCGACTTTGGTGATCGGTCAGTTAAGGCGAGTGGGATCGAAGCATCCGAATCTCATTCCATATCGAGCATGTTACGAGTTTGATTTCCTACTTTGAAGAGATAACTTTCAATCATATTCCACGAGAAGAGAATCGGTTGGCGAGACGCATTGGCTACTATGTCATCTATGTTCAAGGTCGGATGGGACAACGAGGCTCCCGGATCATCATTGAGAAGTTTGGAGAGTGTATTGTTGTGAGCTTGGCGAAGAAACCTTGGTACTATAGCGTGAAGAGGTATCTTGAGACTCGGGAATATCCCGAGGGCATCATTAATGATAAAGTTCATGAGAAGATTCGCATCAAATTCTTTCTCACGACATCTTATACAAAGCGCAACCACGACTTGTGCTTACTCATTGTGTAGACCGAGCAGCATTGCGTATCATGGAAGAGTTACGAATTTGGTACCCTCCGGTGGACACACCATGGCTAAGAAGATTTTGAGAGCAGGTTACTATTGGTCCACCATGGAAGCGATTGTCACCGCTATGCTCGATCTTGTCACAAGTGCGGTTATGCCGACAAAGTACACGTACCTCGGTACCTCTGAATGTTTTAACTTCTCCTTGGCCTTTTGCAATGTGGGGCATTGACATGATCGGAGAGATTAAGCCCCCAGCTTCCAATGGACATCGTTTCATCCTTGTGGCAATTGATTACTTTACCAAGTGGGTAGAAGCAGCCTCGTATGCATCTGTTACCAAGAATATTGTGGCTCGATTCGTCAAGCATAATCTTATCTATCAGTATGGCACCCCCGAAAGGATTATCATAGATAACGGTTCCAATCTCAACAATAAGATGATCACGAACTGCACGATTCAAGATCAAGCATCACAATTCTTCTCCATATCGGCCTAAGATGAATGGCGCGATGGAAGCCGCCAATAAGAACATTAAGAAGATTATCTGAGAAAATGCGGTGACTTACAAATATTGGCATGAGATGTTACCATTTGCTCTTCATGGTTATCGCTTTTCTGACACGAACGTCCACGGCCCCCTTCTCTGTATCGGTATGGAAGCCGTCTTACCTATCGAGGTTCGGATACCCTCACGAGTCCTCCAGGAGGCGAGTTAGGCGAAGCGATTGGGTCGAGACTCGCCTTGACGGATCAACTTGATTGATGAGAAGCGACTCGCGTCCATCGCCGCGACGGTTTACGAGCGAATGATCGAGCATTTAACAAGAAGGTCAAGCAAGAGTCTACCAAGTTGGTGACCTAGTAGTCAGCGCATCATCCTCCCAAGGTGATCCGAGGGGCAAATGGACTCCCACCTATGAGGACCATTTGTAGTCGAACGATATTTTCGGCGGACTATGATACTTAGCACCATGGATGGTGAAGACTTCCCACACCACATGAGCGCAGTCAAAAATACTACGCATAAAGAGACCCTAGGTCGGCGAACACAGGCAAAAATAAGGGCATCTGGCGAACCAAAAGGTTCGGGCAAAGTTAAGGATATATACAAAACATGTACACCGGCAAGTCGAAAACACGAAAAGGCGGATTGGGCAAGAAAGGGTATCGGTGGTGAAAACGAGAAAAGGCGGTCTAGGCAAAAGTTAGGGATTTAAGCGTCGACTATGTCTCTTCGGATCATACGCTTCAGACTACTATCGGCATTCAGGGTTCAAATGGCGAAGATCAGTCTACTCACTTTCTACTGACAGCAAGGAGATGAGATAGTCGAAATATATGAGTACTAGCATAGTTGGAACTTAACGAGATTGTTTCCGCATAGCCTTTTTCCTTTCTTGTGTACAAAACTACTTGGCCATACGCCACCTTTCAAATGAATACAATTTCTTTCTCTTTACAATTTTCACTTTTATCATTTGCAATAAGTCCAACGTTTGCTTTGAATGACTATACGCATTTGACAATAAGAATCTAATCGCAAACATACGAAAAGTGAACATACAAAAGTACTTACTACGAGACTCCGAGGTGGGGACGGCGAAAGTCACCAAAACATTCCCCCAGAGCATGATTCCTGCAAAAGTGTCACTCACAACACAACTTCCCTAGCAGAGCAAAAGGGAATCCACGAGCTGCAATTCCGCTCAACTAAGTAATGTTACATCAGTCTCCAAGCAGTAACGCCTCACCCCCAGTCAAGGTATTTATCCCAGCTGGTATCTCTCAGTCCGTCCCTTTTCCCGGCATTATCGGACCAAGACTTGGTCGATAGTGCATCGGAGGAAACTACATCTTCATTCCCCAGCCAGGGATTACAACGGGTTCCTGACTCTTCTAACTAGGTTTCTCGGCAACTACCAAATGCTCTCCAGTGGGATCTGCACCCAGAATCCCCAATAGAGCGCCTCCTACATTTCCTCAGCAGGATCTACATACAAGGTCCCCAACAGTTCGCCTCCAGATTCTCCTCGGCGGGGTCTATATGAGATCTCCAACAACGAGCTTCCTCTCCTTCCTCAACAATATCTAGGCCCAAGACTTGGTCGGATAGTGCATCGGAGGAATCAGGATATCTTTCTTCTCCTTCAAAGCGGGGTTCTCATCTACTCGATTCCCAGCGGAGTCGGAAAATCCTCAAGCAAGCCGCATCTTCTTCAAGATGGATATGTTTTGAAATATCACGACATTTATCATTCATACATTACTCATAAAGTCATAATTCATGCATATGTCATTCATATACAACATCATGCATCATACTTTGCATAAAACTAACCAATATTCTATCAAAGTTTCTCTTGTTTTCTCCAAAAAGCAGTATGATCACCGGCCAAGCAGGTCGAGATTAAGCCCGAATCGGCGGAAAACTATCGAAAGGCGCTTTTGGTTGTCCTCCGTGGTCGAGATTAAACCCGAATCGGCGGAAAACTATCGAAAGACCGCCCTTGGTTGTCCTCCGGCGGTCGGGATTAAGCCCGAATCGATGGGAAAACTATCGAAAGACCACCTCGGTTATCCTCCGATAACGAGCAATGGATCAACACCCGATGCACAGGGAAGCTATCCACATTTTGCCAACTACAACCTCCTTGAGTAATCGGCACGAAGATTTATTCGATTCCCGTTATCAGCACAACTACAGAGTCTAGCGTACGACTCAGTTGCCTTGGATGGCATCTTAAGCCCATCTCCGACTACTTATCAATAGTGCTTCACTTTCATAATGCTGCATATATGGTTAAAAATCAATACAAACCAGTAACTTCATTCAAAAAATGAACACGAAGTCTAACGTATGACTCCCTCTAGATGGCATCTTAAGCCCATCTCCATGCTCCTTCCAGGAACGACTACAGAGCCTAGCGTATGGCTCACTCCCCAGCATCGATCCTTCCAGATGGCATCTTAAGCCCATCTCCGTCAATTCTCCTATCAACATTCTCGAGTCTAGCGTAAGACTCATCCTCCAGCGAAGTATCCAAATGGCATCTGTAAGCCCATTCCCGCATCATCCACCAACAGCGAGTGCAAATTTTCAGGTGTACTCGGTGTTCAATCATCTTCTACCTCCAGGTCGCGAAAGACAAGCATGTCAATCTAACCCTCCAGTACAAGAAGATTGAACAGGGGCAGCTGTCATACCCCAAATTTACCCTCCATCTACTCAGATTTCATACATCTATGCTCGAGGATTCCTCGAGAGTTGATCAGACAAACTCTCTCCTAGACAATCAACCCAAACTAGGGTTTGGTATCTCTCAAGTCAAGATGAATTTCCAACATCTCCAATGGCCTTCATGCCTCCTCATATGCTTCAAAGATTCTCCATGTCAAGTTTCAAGCCTCACAAGTCAAGTTTCCTCAGGCAATTGCTCGGATGGTTGAAAATCGGTTGTATTGGACAAAAGTCAAGCTGTGGTCAACATACAGTCAAACTTCATAATTTTGGTCAACATCCTCATTTTGAAGTTACATTCATCATTTGATCAAGGGTTGATCATGATTCATCAAGAAAACTCAAGATTTGCTCAAAGTCAAACTTTCTAAATTAGGGTTTCTAGGTGAAAAGTCAAGCTGAACTTTGGTGATCATTACTTTCTCATACTTTCTCATAAATTTTCCACCACCTCTTGTTTTGAAGGAAATTCAATTCACTACAACTTCATGTCTCACAAGAATGTCAAAAATGCTTCATTTGAGAGGTATAGCTCAAAACATTACGGTCATTTTCAAAGTCAACAAAAGTCAACTTTTTGATTTGAAGATATATTGAGCATGGTAACTCCAATTGAGATGAAACCAAAGACATTGTTTAGAGGACTCTTAGATCTTTCCAAAAAGTCCAAGAACACTCAAAAATGTGGAAAATTGAGCAAGTTACACCATTCACAAGTTGGGCAATTTTGAAAGAATGCACAAAGAGAGATACTTCCAAAAATCAAATCTTTTGCAAATGGGCTTGCTTTTTCTTCATCCAAACTTATTCCTCATACAATTAGGAATATCCAAGCCCAATGCCACGAATTTTTGATTTATTTTTCTATTTAATTTGTAATTTATTCATTTAAATGCAAATTAAATTTTAAAATAAATTATAAAATCAAAATTAATTGAAAGATTGATTTTATTCTTTCCTTAAGATTCAAGAAACTCACCAAAGACCAGCAAATTTCGAAATTTGACAAAAAAGGCAAGATTGGATTGAAATTGATCAAGTTTTGAAAATTTGATTTTCATGAAAAAATCAAATTTGATTATCATTGAATGGTGATCAAATCTTTCCCAAAACAATGTCAAATCCATCCAGCATATATACCTGATGCATACCAATCACAAGAGGACGAAAAAATTGCCTTGGAAACCCTATTCTCAAACTGAAAAAATCGTGTTCTTGAAGCAATTGGCAATCTTATTTCCAGCCGTTCTCAAGCAATTAAAGGATTCCATTGCATTCCTTGGCATCTCAGTCGATCTAGATACTCACTTCATTCAAAACCAGAAACAAAATTGAAATCGGTTTGCTCACACTTTTCCAAATTCGATTTCTAACATTCATGCATTATTAACACGATTTGTTGTTGTTTTTATGATCAGTGATAAGTTTGCAAGCTTTCTGGGTTGTTTGATTGAATTTCCATGGCCTGAATCATGATATACCATAGCTAGGGTTTCTGAGCTCGAATTAGGGCTTTGTTTAAATGGAAAAATTGGACCATAAGACCCATACCAGTGTGTTCGGAATGCTTCAAGGAATCGAACCATGCCTTTAGAATTCATTTATATTATGTTTGCTTGATTTTTTGAATTAGTCAGGGACGTAGCGTCGAACAATGGCGCGCTAGCTTCAAATATTTGAATTGAGGATGAAGCTTGTGATGAGAAACAGGAAGCAACACTTGTCTTTCTTCTCCGGTTTTCAAGCGGTGGAGCAGGCTCGAGATGGCAAAGGCAAGGGGACTCAAAGTTTGAACACAAGGTCTCCAGTTCGAATCCTGGCAAGACCAATGTTTTCTTCTTTTTACAAAACTCACTATTTTCCTATTTTTTAATTATTTCAATATTTTGCATTGTTTTAATTTCTTTTTCATAATTTTTATTCTGCATTAAAAATTTACTAAAAAATATTTTCTTTTTACATTTATATTCTGAAAATCTTTATTTAATTTAATAAATTAAAAAATACCTTTTTGCATGCATATTTATTTTTATTTGTAATTTTGCATTTTAATCATTATAAATTCATTTTAAATTACTAAATTGCATTTAAAAAATCCCAAAAAATTATTTTAGCTTATTTATCTTATTTCCAGCATGTATTAATTTTCCCATATTAAAATTTGCATTTTTCTAACATTTTTTCTCTTGTTCGATTCATATTGCATTTCCGATTTCTTCTTTTTATGCAGTTGATCCGATTCAGACGATTTTCTCTTTATCATTTTATCATATTATTTTTCAATTATGTAACTGTATATGGGATGTAATAGTTTAATTTAGGATTTTATTTTCCGCATTTTAAATTATGTATCTGCCCCAAAGCCTTGTAATAGCGTAGGACATTTACCTTTCCGCACTTTACATTCCGCATTTTAATTTCCGCACCTTATAAATTGCTAGTAATTAGGCGTGTATGGCAAGACTAAAATTGAACATAGCCCACTAATCTTCAAGATAAAATATCTAAATTTGATATACTTCTCTCACACACGCACCCCTTAGGGTAATTCTCTCTCGATGTCTTTCGATTCAAAATGGTCATGTCCCTCGAACGTAGAGGTATTCTAGCACCGTTGCCTTCCAAAAAATCAGCATAGTCCCTTCGATACAAAGATCATAAGACCCACGGCGTCGCCTCCAAATACATGATCTTGACCCTCGATTGTCGCCTCTGAAAAATGATGATAGTCCCTTGAATGTGCTAGGACTCTTCCTACAAGTTGCCTTCTGACCATCCGATGTCCCGAATGTCCGCTTACATCCAGAATGGAGCTACCTACTAACTAATGGTATGGCTAGCGCTATTCTAAAGGAATGTAAAGTACAACAAAACGACCAATTAGGTGGGTAAATAAGTCTTTTAGTTGCTTGCTCTATCAAATGCTTTTCACCACACACTCTTTCTTTTCAAAATTCAAATTCTTCTTTCAAAACAAAACATTTCCGAACACTTTGTATACACTCCTACATGAGTCATTACAAAGTCAAAGCGAAATACCTTTTCAAAACATCTTTGTCAAACACACGAAAGCAATTTTAAAAGTGATCTAGAGAACTAAGAGCCGTAGATAACTACGGATGGAAAGGGTGCTAATACCTTCCCTTTTCATAACCATTCTCCCGAACTCGAGAATCTAACGAAGGTCTTTTACATACTTTTACCTTCCCTTAATTGGATAAAAATAAAAGTCGGTGGCGACTCTTGCTATCCGCACATTTGGATACAAAAATCCTACAAAGTCAGTTCACCGTATTACACTTTGAAACTCAATGCTATGCAAGCGAGAAGAAAGTGCTAGAGTTGACAAAGCTACTTCATGAGGAGCGAAGCATCAATGCCTACATCAGCACCAAGAGGAAGGGCCCGTGGGAGACTTAGAGCTTTAGGATTTTTATGCTTTTCTTTTTATTGTTTTGAACTATCTTTTGTACTTAAAAAGAAAAAAAAGAATAATAAGAAGAGTACTAATAAATGTTTGTTCCTTGCTTGTTTAACAAATTTAAATCTC